>CM044560.2:26212142-26339545 GCA_024416835.2 Perccottus glenii
ATTCACTCCAGCTTTGGTTTCACAGGAAATCAAACTCTCTGGCCAGGTATAATTCTTGCAAGAATGAAGCAAAGCAGACACGCATGTATCAAGGCTACAGGGGAAGGTTTGCTTGGGAAAGTAAACAAAACATTAGATTTTATATGACTGCAGTGAAAGCTGTAGGAGGCATATCTTTCACACAAACTCCCCAGAACAAGCTCCAGGTGCAGAAGTGCTCCTGTGGCAAGTTATGTCTACGTCTAGTCATGTCTACTTCCTGCTTGGATTAACATGAAGGACATGACATAAACAGCTTTGACATGACCTGAAGAGAACTTCGAGCACCCAGTAACTATAAACAATATAACCAAATATGAAATGGAAAATTATTATAACATTCCCCCCTCTTTATGCTGATAACCATTAGCATAAACAACCTACTAGCTTGAGTGTGTAAACTATGACAGAAGCGAAAACCCAGCAGGGCTGTTGACCTAGCCAGAAGAACATTTGACCAATCGGTAAATGACCTAAAGCTGGAAAAACTCTTCTATCCACCCCTCGCCCCAAAGACAGTGACAAAACACAAACATCAAGCATCAAACGTATGTAATCACTTCAAATGATTAACTTACAACACATGTCAAAACAAACACAACAAATGATTATAATTGGATATGTTTCAAATCAAATGGGAACCCACAGAGTAATGCACTGATTCTTCAAAGTCAAAATCTTTAAAGTTCATAAATCATAAATGTCCATAAATTATAAATGTCCATAAATCAAATCAAAATCACAGTGTCACTCCAAAATAAAGTAGAATAATGCCAGAGGTTAAGCTGGTCGATCCATCGGACTCAAGATCTCTGGCCTGTCCCTGCCTGTCCATTTCTGTCCCTGTAACGAAAAGAAAAACACATGGAGTGAGACATATGCACATTCATAATGATTAAAATCATTCTCTTAAGATTAATAAATTCCGGATACATGGAAAGAAACACAAACAAAAGTTATCTCAATAAAGATTCTAAAATGCCAGTCAATTTTCCAAATATTTTGTAAAACCAGGTCAAAATCAAGTCCTCTGTTCCAGAATACTCTGCTGATTCGTCTGCTAGAGTTTGAAGTCCTTTCTCAAAGGCTTTATTTATGCTGTAACTAGAATTGTGTTTCTTTGGAGGAAATCCTTTTGTAGATCCCCCCTTTTCAGCTAAAAGCATGCTCAGTGCTATTTTCTTCTGTCCAGTCCTTGGACCAGTTTCAATTAACAGTTACAGCATCGCTCGGACAATTCATCCCTTTGTTGGTTATAATTATACTTAATTTAATCCACACAAAAATAAAGAAAAGGATATAAAGTATTTTCAGACTTGTAATGCCTTAAAAAGACTGTCTGTCCCAAATTAAATATGGACCATTTCTTAACAATGTTGACTCAGTTTTTTTTCTACAGCCCAACGTCACATCAACAGTTTCCTCAAAGGGCTTCACAGACTGAACAAGACAACAGCCCTGTCCTTAGAGCCTCCATCAGGATCAGAGGAAAAACTCAAATATCCACGAGAAACAAGAGAGACCTCAGGGAGAAGCACAAATGTTGCATAAAAGACAAAGTCTGATGTTTTAGTGACTTCCCAACATGGACTAAACTGGAGCAAACTGAAACAGAGTTGAAATTCTTGTACAGATAGGAAATGGTCTCAAAGTGTTTGTACTAAGTCTCCATTTAACTCAGACAGACTCTGGGGGATGACGACAGCCTTCACGTGGCCCCCTCCGTGAGTAGCAAGAAATGGTGCAAGACCAGCTTGCGAAACTAATGTCGCCAACCAGTCATCATCTAGCTGGCAGACCGAGGTGCAAGAGACCGAAGGGACATGGTGCGTCCATGTCAGGACGAGTGACCATCCCGACCATCGAGTACCAAGGTCTGTCGGTGTTCCAACTTAATGTAGAGGGCCTTACCACCGCCAAAATGGAAGTCATCTACCACCTCGCTGATTCCCACAAAGTAGCAGCCGTCCTCCTCCAGGAGACACACCGAGACAGTGATAACATCCTCAAGCTGCCCGGTTTCCAGCTTGCTGGGTCTACTCACAGCAAACAGCACGGACTTGCAACCTTTGTAAGGAACAACCTTAGTTGGACAGCCACTGGCCAATCTCCACCAGGCTCGAGTATTGAATGGCTGTCCACTAAGGTGCAGACCACAACGGTTGTCAATGTCTACAAGCCCCCACCATCAATGCTGACCATGGCATCACTTCCATCGGCACCTGCACCCGCCATCTATGCAGGGGACTTTAACTGCCAACACATAGATTGGGGTTACAGCCATACTACACCAAATGGAGAGATATTAAGCCAATGGGCCTCCAGTGCCAATGCGTTGCTGCTGTTCGACCCCAAAGAACCTCCAAGCTTCTTTTCAGCACGCTGGAATACCCACACCAACCCGGACCTGGCTTTCGTTGTGTGGCACACGGCTCAAAAGCCAGAGAGACGTGTCCTGGATAGATTCCCCTGCTCACACCACCGACCGTCCATCATAAAGGTCCCATCCCTGGTGCAGCCAGTTGTAGGGAAACCCGTCAGGAGATGGAACTTTCGTAAGGCAAATTGGCAGTCATTGACTGAGGAGACAGAAAAAGCATCATTCTGTCTCCCAGATCCAGACAACGCTGATGTGGATGCTGGGTATGCAGCTTACTGCAGAGTACTCCTTGGGGCAGCAAGGAAAACCATCCCCCGTGGCTTCAACACAAATTACATCCCGGGCTGGGATGGAGAATGCAGCCACCTCCTGCATGTCCACCAGCAGGCAAGCTCCAGGGAGGAAGTTGAAGAATCTTCAACGGTACTTCTGCAGAAGCTAGATGCCACCCGTAGGTCAAGGTGGATAGAAGTAGTTCAGTCAATTGACTTCACCCACTCCAGCCGTAAGGCGTGGCGGACAATAAACCAGCTGACAGGTAGAACACCATCGACCTCCCGGTGCCCAATAACAGCAAATGCCATCGCATCCCAGCTCCTTAAGAACAGCTGTTTCCCTGATGCTGATAAGAACTTTGCCCGCACAATATCACACCAGGTGACTTCCTGTATAGAGCAGCTAGTGTGGACGCCAACTTGTCAGGGAATTTACAACAGCTGAACTCCAGACTGCCTTGAGTAAGACCAAACAAGGCAAAGCACCAGGCCATGATTACATCCACCCTGAGTTTGTGACTCACCAGAGTGTAAGAACATCTGTATGGCTCTGCTCATTCTACTCGACATGCCTTCGGAGGTCCAAGCTCCCGAAGATATGGCGCGCTGCTGTTATAGCCCTTCCAAAACCAAACAAGCCTGCGGAAGACCCCAAATCCTACCGACCCATCTCACTGCTCTGTGTTCCATTCAAAACCCTGAGAGGCTGATCTATAATCTCGAGCCAATAGTGGACCCTCAACTCCCAGGAACAAGCTGGCTTCCGCGGTCGGTCTGACACTGCTCACCCAAGACATTGAGGACAGCTTTCAGGAAAAACAGAAGGCTGGAGTAGTGCTGCTTGATCTTACAGCCGCCACGATACCGTTTGGCACCGCGGACTCCACCTAAAGCTACTAAAGATCATTCCCGACCGGCACATGGTGAAGTTCATCATTGAGATGGTGACGAACCGCAGCTTCACCTTAAAGACAAGTGACGGTCAATGCAGCAGACTTAGAAGGCTGAGGAATGGTGTTCCGCAGGGATCTGTCCTTGCACCGATGTTATTCAATATCTACATCCATGACTTACGGAAACAACATCCCGGAAATATGGTTACGCTGACGACCTGGCCATTATGATGAGACAACAAACATGGGAGCAGATACAGGCCAGCCTAAACCAGGACATGGACACCTTGGCAGCCTACCTGCGTGAGTGGCGTTTACAGCTCAGCATCGGCAAGACAGTTGTAGCAGCTACCACCTGAACAACAGTGAGGCCAGACGGAACTGGACATATTCGTTAATAACAAGCGCCTTGAGTTCCAGCAAGCCCCACGGTACCTTGGCGCACGCCTGGATAGCTCTCTAACATTCAAACAACACCTTGAAGAAGTGACGGCCAAAGTGTCATCAAGGGTGGCAATGACGCCTCGCTGGTACTAGCTGGGTGCAACTGCCAAGGTGCTTCGAATATCAACAGTAGCTCTCGTCTTCTCCACAGCTGAATACTGTGCCCCAGCCTGGTGCAGAAGCCCACACGCCAGGAAAGTCGACACTGCCATAAACACCGCCTTCGGACTATAACTGGCTGCCTGAATTCTACCCCTGTCTACCATCTGCCAACACTAGCAGGAATTGCCCCAGCCGGCCTCCGACGAGAGGCTGCTACCCTCGCTCTTGCAAGGAAAGCCCAAAGATGCAACTGGAATATCCTGCACAATACCACCACAACAGCACTGCCTCCTCATAGACTGAAGTCCCGCCACCCGTACAACAAGGCGGCACAAGACCTGCTCAGGTCCATCCCTGAGGACCTGCCTACAGAGGCATGGCTCGCGGCAGCTTGGAAGCAGGAGTGGGAGTCAGCAGGACCCTCACGAATCCACCGTTACATCTTTGACCCTGGAGGCGGTCTTGAAGGAGAGGATCTGCCACGTCGGCAATGGACTCTGCTAAACCGCCTGCGAACTGGGGTGGGACGTTACAAAGCATCGATGAGGAAGTGGGGCCTGGAGGACAGAGCAGTGTGTGAGTGTGGGGAGCCAGAGCAGACCGCTGAGCACATAATCACCACCTGTCCACTGTATAAACCACCTTCGGAGGCCGGCCTCTTCGATGTGGGACCTGAGATGAGAACGTGGCTGAGTTCTACTGAGCTGGACATTTGATGACGACACACGAAAGAAGAAGAAGAAGACTCTGGAGAAAAGTGGACACAGTTTGAACAGAAGAAGGATTGAACCTACAACCTTTTGTTTAATGGCCGACCTGCTCTTCCTCCTGAGCCACTGCTGCGAAGAAAGGAGGACTCATGTGTTTATGAAATGTAGAAGTAGTCTCGGGGGTTTGGAGTCTCGTGAGGCGGAGTACATCCTGGATTATCAGCTGTTGATCGCAGGGCTAACACTTACAGACACTGACACTATTGACTGTCACATTTTTACAGGAAAATATTCCCTGTTTTTCTGAGAAAGTCCAAAGATCAATAAATACTTTGAACAATGAACACAATGACATTCACACAATACAATGAACACATTTACAGCCTAGACAGTGATGAGTCTAAGGTCAAAGGTCAGTGTGATAGTTTGTTGAGGACAGAGATGACACATGGTACAAAACGTCTGTTAAAACATGCCCTTCTCTATTTCAGTGTCCTGTACCTGCGCCCAGAGGGCAGGAGGATGAAGTGGGTATTGAGGGGGGCTCAGTGTCCTTAGCTATTGTTTTGGTGAGGCGGGCTATTGCTCTGTCATTGACTTCTGAGATGTTGGGTCTGGGGGAGTGGATTATTTTTGAAGCTATTTGATTTTGTTGGAGACTGACAGCATGGTATGTTTATGTCTGTGAAGGTTCTCAGTCGTCCAGGACATCTTGAAGAAAAGGTTAAAGTAAATGCATCTGTGCCAAACCACCCCCCTCCAATATCACCTCAGAGCAAAGGAGGGCCCTGTCAGCACTGGAGAAGGTCCACAGCATCACCATCCTGCAGCAGATAAAGGAAGATGCACTGTGACCCTGAACACAGATGACTACGAGTCCAGTGTTAACAGCTTACTCAGTGACACCAGCATCTATGAGACACTGAGAAGAGATCCAACAAGTGGGTACTTGACTGTCTGCAGAGGCTGGAGAAGGACCAAGTCATTGATCGACCTCTGTACTACAGACTGTATCCTGGGAACACCACTCCATGTATCTACGGCTTTCCCAAAATACACAAAGAAGAAATTCCACACTGACTCATAGTAAGTAGCACATCTTGGCTCCATTGGTCGGCCACTCACAACAACATATCATCAACTCACAGGACTTTACAAAATCAAACATCTACAACTAGACACAGATGAGACAATTGTCTCCTTTGATGTCACGTCCCTCTTTACCTGCAAACCCACCAATGAAGCACTCGTGGTGGTAAGGAAGAGACTACTACAGGACACATCTTTACAGGACAGGACCAACCTCACCTGAAACATATTTGCAGTTTACTGGAGGTATGTTTAAACACTACTTATTTCCAGTTGAGAGGTAACTTCTACAGACATAAACACAGGTGTGCCGTGTGATCACCTGTCTCCTCGATTGTGATGTTCTTGTTACTGTGTTGATGTGTTCTGTAAAAGCTTCTACTTCCTGGGTTCTGATTTTGACCCAAATGTCATCAACATATCTGAACCAGTGACTGGGCTCTGTTCTTCACCTCCTCCATGAACAGGTGAGCCACTGCAGTCAATCCACTCTGGACTTAAATGTGAATGTAACACACTGCCTGTATTTAACCATTTGACTTCTGTGTTTAAATGGGAGGGATGTTTTTGAATGTACAGCTCTCGGCCAAAAACATCTCACACAAGAAAGAAACATAAACCTGGAGTTGACTTTTATTTCTTTACTGGGCTCTAAAATAGAAAAGGAGCCTAAAATCCTGCATAACCTGCTTTTCATGAACAAATTAATTCAAGATAAAAGTGTCCTGTCTCCAAAGGTTTTGTTTCCTTTATGGAATTTATACAACAATAAAAACAAAGTTACCAGTTTGAATGAAGGCTCCTTCTCTCTTTTGAAGAAATCTAGTTTTGACAGAAATAAATGTTTCAAAGGATTTGTCACTATAAATAAAACACTAGACATATAACATTAAAAATGAACAGGACCCATGTGGAAAATGTTGTCTTTGTTAAAAACAGTTTTGTTCCTGATGAACCTGTTTTTCTGCTCTGTTCTCCATCTCCTCATGAAACAAACAGAGGAATGTAGCTCTAAACCAGAATCAAATGCAGTCTGTGAGAAACACGTGTCCTCACCTGTTCCTTTACACCTGACTCAGAGACGATGGGTGGAGCCAGTCTGTTCCTAAAACAGCACACACTCAGCTTCACTCACACACTGCTCTGATCAGAGGTGGAAGAACTGTCACTTCAGTCAAACTCACAAGAGACATGGCTCAGAGAGGAATTCAACTGGAGTCTGTTTCCTGCTCGATCTGTTTGGATCTACTGAAGGATCCGGTGACTGTTCCCTGTGGACACAGCTACTGCATGAACTGTATTAAAACTCACTGGGACCAACAGAGCCTCAGGTACAGCTGTCCTCAGTGCAGGCAGAGCTTCAGTCCCAGGCCTGTCCTGGTCAAAAACACAGTGATCGCAGATTTAGTGGAGCAGCTAAAGAAGACGGGGCTCACAGTGCCCCCTGCTGACCACTGCTACGCCAGACCTCAGGATGTGTCCTGTGACGTGTGCACTGGGAGGAAGCTGAAAGCTGTCAGGTCCTGTCTGCAGTGTGTGGCTTCGTTCTGTGAGACTCACCTCCAGCCTCATTATGATGCTGCTGCGTTCCAGAAACACCAGCTGGTGGCGCCCTCTGACAAGCTCCAGGAAAACATCTGCTCTCGACACAACGAGGTGATGAAGATGTTCTGCCGCACCGACCAGCAGGTCATCTGCTACCTCTGCTCTGTGGACCAACACAAGGACCACCACACGGTGACGGCCGCAGCAGAGAGGGCCCAGAGGCAGGCAGAGCTGCAGGCCGGGCGGGACCAGCTGCTCCAGACCGTCCAGGACAAAGAGACAGACCTGGAGAGTCTCCGACAGGAGGCCGAGGACATCGATCGCTCTGCCCATGAAGCAGTGCAGCACAGTGAGGAGAGCTTCACTGGGCTGATCCGTCTCCTGGAGAAAAGACGCTCTGAAGTGGAGCAGCAGATCCGGTCCCAGCAGGAGACTGAGCTGTGTCGAGTCCAAGAGCTTCAGGACAAACTACAGCGGGACGTCACTGAGCTGAGGAGGACCATCTCTGAGCTGGACGCACTGTCACTCACACCGGACCACATCCAGTTTCTACAACACTATCCTTCACTGTCCACAGCCGGACAGAGCCCAGACCGGTCCAGGATTCAGACAGGGCCCCGGCGCTACTTTGAGGATGTGACCACAGCTGTGTCAGCGCTCAGCCATAAACTACAGCTCACTCTGAGTGACGGCCTGACAAACGTCTCACTGGCTCTGAGTCAAGTCCATGTTTTACTGCCACAACCTGAGCCCACCTCCAGAGAGGACTTCTTAAAATATTCACGAGAAATCTCACTGGATCCAAACACAGCAAACACACGACTGTCACTGTCTGATGGAAACAGAAGAGCAACATTTATGAGTCAAACACAGAGTTATCCTGATCATCCGGACAGATTCAGTGATTATTATCAGGTGCTGAGCAGAGAGGGTCTGACGGGGCGTTGTTACTGGGAGGTGAAGTGGAGCGGGAAGTGTGTTTATATAGCAGTTGCTTACAAGGATATTAAGAGAAAAGGAAACTCTGTTGAATGTTCTTTTGGAAACAATGATAAATCCTGGGCCTTATATTGTGACAAAACTAGTTATTCATTTAGGTTTAACTCAGTCCAGTCCAAAGTCTCAGGTCCGGTTTCGTCCAGAATAGGGGTTTACCTGGACCACCAAGCAGGGGTTTTGTCCTTTTACAGCGTCTCTCAAACCATGACCCTCCTCCACAGAGTCCAGACCACTTTCACTCAGACACTGTTCACTGGAGTCAGGCTTGGCTGGTTTGGAGACACTGTACATTTTCCTAAACTCAAATAACTCTGTGTTGTTTAAAGCCACAGTTTGAGATTGTCACAGAGACTTTTACTGAAGTGATGCTAAAGGCTCTTTTGTGTTAATCACTGGTTTTGAGAAACAGGAACATTTAACTGTGTTTTAAGGCTTTGGAGAAATAATGATGTAAAAATATCAAATGTCTGGAGGACTTGAGTTTGTTTTTAACTCAATAAAAATAAAATGATCAGATAATGTTTGTTTTTTTCTTGAACTACATCCTGATGATTTTTGTCTCAGTTGAGTTTATTTGGAAACATGTAAATGATAAAGAAACACACACAAAACAATCAGTCTGTGTTTTATTTGAGTCAGAATGTAGAAGCTTTTGGATCATTTACTTTGGACATGTTCGATGTGTGCTTTCCAGTCGAGCTCCACAACTATTGTAACCTCCAGAAATTTACGTCTGATGCGTCAGTTTTGCTCCAAAACAACGAGTCAAAGCAAAATCTACTTTCCTCATCCTCGGGCCTCCTGCAAACTTTATTTAAAGAGTCAACAGTCTCCTCCACTTTTCCATCTTCAACAAAAATGACTGAGTATTTCTTGGACAAACTGGGGACTCTTTGTGAGTGCATTGTGGGAAACATTAATCTGGTCAATAAAGGGAAGGCTTCAGTCGATAAATAAAACATTTATTTATTTATTCACATGAAAACTGACTGTGTCTAATTTGAGAAACACATTTTCAACAGGATTTCTCAAAAAAAATCTGGATGTTTTCTGTTGCTCTTAAATTCAAAAGCAGACATTTGAACATTTATGTTGAATGGAAGAAAGTGAAAGTGTAGGCGGTGTTTAAAATACAAGTATGTGTCTTCTCTGTCGACTTTTACAGTGAGGAAAGGTTCAAACATCACATGGAAAGGTTCAAAATGCACCAGACACACATTTAGAGTCGTTTCAGAACTGTAATTCTTAATATCCACAATAAATCAAATGTTTCTTTTTATATATTCTTAAAGAGTAACTAAACCCTAACACAAGTTTTTTTAGCTAATGATCTGTAACAATGAGGCTTTATTAGTGCTGTTTATTGATTTGAATAAAAGCTTTGACCTTTGACCTTTGAGTATAAAATATATTAAATCTACAATATATGGTGTAAAACCATAGACGATTATATATTTGTAAAGTTTTAATTGTTTTAACTTCCATAAAGATATTTTATAAAGAACTGAAAGTCTTTATAAATTAATGAATCCTGGTTGTTTTTTGGATCATTTACATTTATGTTTGTAATATTTCCCAAAAACAATAAAGAAAATGAATAAATAAAATATATGACAGATTCAAAAATAGATGAACACAGAATTTAATGTAAATAATGACTGTGAATATTACAATGTGGAAGCATTTAATAATGAAACATTTGAAGAAGACACTTTATCAATCATCCACATAAACAGTAGAAGTCTCTATTGTAAGTTTTTAAAAACAAAGACTACCTGAGTGAGTTTAAGAAGAGATTTAGTTTAAGTGCAGTCACAGAAACATGGTTTAGGGATGACATCATGGACAAAGTTCAAATGGATGGATATGAGCTTTATTCTGTAAATCGAGCAAACAAAAGAGGTGCAGGCGTTGCTCTAAACATAAAATCAAATTTGAAAAGTAAGAAAAGTAAAGTAAAGGACAATAATAGAGAATAATGTGAAGAAGATGGTGACAGTGGAAATAGTTTCTGAAACAACAAAGAACATCTTAATCAGTTGTGTTCACAGAGCACCAGCTCCTGTGTTTCACATTTACTGAACAAATAACAGAACCTTTTGATAATATTACAAATAAGATGCAGATAATATGTGTAGATTTTAACATTAATTTGGATCATTTGGATAAAGATGGAGAGATTGATTTAAATAATTCTATGAATAGTAGTTAATAGTTAAAAGTGAAACAGAAACAGGTCAAAAAAAGCCCTGAAGGCACTAAACAAAAATCTGAAAAAACAAAAGTGTGACGCAGTTTATGTTGAAGATGTAAATGTAGCAGAGAACTCCTTCATGGAAAAGATAACTGCAAAAAAATACCTTTGAAAAAAATAAATCTAGATAAACCATGGATGAACGAAAGAATAAAAAATGCTTGTAAAAAGAAAAAAAACAAAAACAAAAGAAGCTGAAGACAAGTATAAAAAATATAAAAATAAATTATAAGGGAATATTAAAAAAAACAGAAAAAAGAAGAAAAGAATTAAAGTAAAAAGCCAAATGAAAACAGAAACAATACAAAGGTGACATGGGACATAATAAACAGTGTGATTAAAAATAACAAAGCTAAAAGCACATTTACAAACGACTTTGTGAAGAACATTCTGACATATATAATGAGAAAAAAAACTGAAGATGAAGTTTGTAATGATTTTGAAATTGTTGGTTCCTGTTTTTTGGACCTGAATCAAAAGTAAAAGACACAACCCAAAATACAATAATCAACAGTTGAATTACATTTTCCTTATTTTTTTTTTTACAGAAAAGATTAAATATTAAAAATTGTAAAAAAAACTGTGGAAACAAAAGATCTACTGAAGATCTAGACATGATACTTGTAAAAAGTATAATTAAATCTGTCATTGAACCATTCACCTACATCTGGACTTAGACTGTGTCTAATTTGAGAAAAACATTTTCAACAAGATTTTTATAAAAAATAATTTTGAAATATTGCATCATTAAAAGGACACTGTGTAACTTTTCAGGACGAACAGATCCATTAAAGACTAAAAGAGACAAACGTCTGAACTCTTTCTAAACTCACCAAAATAAATGAAGGTTATATTCACATAAACCTCAAATGAACTGGTCACATGTGCAACACTTTGTCTTTGTTAAAGACAGTGTGTTGTACAAGTTCAGTTGAGTTTTGTTCCTGATGAACCTGTTTTTCTGCTCTGTTCTCCATCTCCTCATGAAACAAACAGAGGAATGAATGTAGCTCTAAACCACAATCAAAGTCCATCCAAATGCAGTCTGTGACAGACTATTGGCCGCTCTGATGGTGCATGTCTCAGAGAGAGTCCAAAACTCTGTCATCTTTTCTGCCTAAACATATATTAATATTTCATGTTTGAAAAGGAGGAAGCAGCTCTTTTCATTTCTTCAGTTAGATTTGTTTTTGTGACTAAACTGTTTTTCTTTTATTATTTTAGACTTGATCATTGAACTCTCTCTCATTGTGCTCCCTTCATCTACGTCATATTTGTGTTTGTCTACTTTACGTTTTGCAGAGAGGAAACTTTTGAGTTTTTTAACATCAAACATGAAACTTTGACTGTGTCCAACCAAACGTCTTTATATTTGTGACAACATTTAAATAGAGAGCAGCATAAATTGGTGAAATATCTCTCTCTGTAAAGTCTCATAAACAGTGTCTGATTTGACACAAGCTAAAAAATCCAACGGAACCTGAACCTGACGTAGTTTTATTTAATGCTGTCATTAAAAACAGTAAAAAGCTGTTAAATTGACAGGATTTTTACACCAGTTTCATTGAGAGGCTTTAAATTTGTCACAAACACATCCATCATGTCCAAATAAAAGTTATTAATAAGAAAACACCGACACATTAATGTTTCCCTGAAGTAAAAACAAAACAAACAAATGCCACAGATTGTTTCAGAGTGAGCTCAGTCATTTAAACCTGTTTTTATAAAGCTCTCTCTGTCCTTCCTGCTTCCTCCTCAGACCGACACAGAGCAGGGCTCACCTCCCAGAGCAGTCAGACTACATTCACTCAGCTTTGGTTTCACAGGAAATCAAACTCTCACAGCCAAAGAAGAAGGAAAGAATTCATAGTTAAAAATAAAGAAAAGGATCGAAAGTATTTTCAAACTTGTAACGCCTTAAAAACAGACTCAGTGTGGCTGTCCCAAATTAAATATAGACCATTTCTCAACAATGTTGACTAGTGTCATGGTGCCTAAATTTTAGTATTTGGTACCAATAACAGTGAAAATCCACGGTTTATAACATCCCCCCTCTTTATGCTGATAACCATTAGCAGGGCTAACACTTACAGACACTGACACTATTGACTCTCACATTTTTACAGAAAATATTCCCTGTTTTTCTGAGAAAGTCCAAAGATCAATAAATACTTTGAACAATGAACACAATGACATTCACACAATACAATGAACACATTTACAGCCCAGACAGTGATGAGTCTAAGGTCAGAGGTCAGTGTGATAGTTTGTTGAGGACAGAGATGACACATGGTACAAAACTTCTGTTAAAACATGCCCTTCTCTATTTCAGTGTCCTGTACCTGCGCCCAGAGGGCAGGAGGATGAAGTGGGTATTGAGGGGGGCTCAGTGTCCTTAGCTCTTGTTTTGGTGAGGCGGGCTATTGCTCTGTCATTGAGTTCTGAGATGTTGGGTCTGGGGGGGTGGATTATTTTTGAAGCTATTTGTTTTTGTTGGAGACTGATGTTTATGTCTGTGAAGGTTCTCAGTTGTCCAGGACATCTTGAAGAAAAGGTTAAAGTAAATGCATCTGTGCCAAACCACCCCCCTCCAATATCACCTCAGAGCAAAGGAGGGCCCTGTCAGCACTGGAGAAGGTCCACAGCATCACCATCCTGCAGCAGACAAAGGAAGATGCACTGTGATCCTGAACACAGATGACTACGAGTCCAGTGTTAACAGCTTACTCTGTGACACCAGCATCTATGAGACACTGAGAAGAGATCCAACAAGTGGGTACTTGACTGTCTGCAGAGGCTGGAGAAGGACCAAGTCATTGATCGACCTCTGTACTACAGACTGTATCCTGGGAACACCACTCCATGTATCTACGGCTTTCCCAAAATACACAAAGAAGAAATTCCACACTGACTCATAGTAAGTAGCACATCTTGGCTCCATTGGTGCCACTCACAACAACATATCATCAACTCACAGGACTTTACAAAATCAAACATCTACAACGAGACACAGATGAGACAATTGTCTTCTTTGACATCACGTCCCTCTTTACCTGCAAACCCACCAATGAAGCACTCGTGGTGGTAAGGAAGAGACTACTACAGGACACATCTTTACAGGACAGGACCAACCTCACCCCGAACCATATTTGCAGTTTACTGGAGGTATGTTTAAACACTACTTATTTCCAGTTGAGAGGTAACTTCTACAGACATAAACACAGGTGTGCCGTGTGATCACCTGTCTCCTCGATTGTGATGTTCTTGTTACTGTGTTGATGTGTTCTGTAAAAGCTTCTACTTCCTGGGTTCTGATTTTGACCCAAAAGTCATCAACATATCTGAACCAGTGACTGGGCTCTGTTCTTCACCTCCTCCATGAACAGGTGAGCCACTGCAGTCAATCCACTCTGGACTTAAATGTGAATGTAACACACTGCCTGTATTTAACCATTTGACTTCTGTGTTTAAATGGGAGGGATGTTTTTGAATGTACAGCTCTCGGCCAAAAACATCTCACACAAGAAAGAAACATAAACCTGGAGTTGACTTTTATTTCTTTACTGGGCTCTAAAATAGAAAAGGAGCCTAAAATCCTGCATAACCTGCTTTTCATGAACAAATTAATACAAGATAAAAGTGTCCTGTCTCCAAAGGTTTTGTTTCCTTTATGGAATTTATACAACAATAAAAACAAAGTTACCAGTTTGAATGAAGGCTCCTTCTCTCTTTTGAAGAAATCTAGTTTTGACAGAAATAAATGTTTCAAAGGATTAGTCACTATAAATAAAACACTAGACATATAACATTAAAAATGAACAGGACACATGTGGAAAATGTTGTCTTTGTTAAAAACAGTTTTGTTCCTGATGAACCTGTTTTTCTGCTCTGTTCTCCATCTCCTCATGAAACAAACAGAGGAATGTAGCTCTAAACCAGAATCAAATGCAGTCTGTGAAACACGTGTCCTCACCTGTTCCTTTACACCTGACTCAGAGACGATGGGTGGAGCCAGTCTGTTCCTAAAACAGCACACACTCAGCTTCACTCACACACTGCTCTGATCAGAGGTGGAAGAACTGTCACTTCAGTCAAATCAGCCACATTTAACTGAGTTTCAAGCACATGTAGAGCATTCTTTGGATTTATACTGGCTCTTCTTTTCATTAGTTTTGATTTGTGATGGAATAATAAAACATAAATAAAACACTCTCAACCAGCATTGACTCTGTCCTCATAAGCACACATGTATCTGCAGGTGTGTCTGAAGTATGAGTGCTCAAAGGACAAGCATGTTGTTTTCTGTTCCTCTTAAATTCAGAGGAAAACATCCATCTCTCAGTAGGACGGGATATAATGAATCTAAACTTGGTTCTTCCACTTGGTTCTTAGAGCTTTGTTTCCATATCCCCATCACAGAAGCAACAAAACAGTTTTGTCAGGAATCTTCCAGAACAAATGACCTTCAGAAATCTCCTCTAAACTGTCAGCTGTGCTCATTTTCCTCCAAAACTAAAAAACTCCTCGTCCAACACCTTCTGAAAGAGCCTGAAGAGGGCTTGTTGGAGGAGGACCAGCCTCAGGTGCAGCCTGTGTGAGTTCACCTGTCGCCATCAGCCACTGTTAGTCCAGCACCTGAGTTCATTTTTATTGGGTTTTCTGATTTACATTACATTGTGCATTTCATTCATAGATTGAACACAGTGGGCTGCATTTGAGAGAAATTATACATAAAGCCAGAATATCCACACAATTAGAATAATAGACAGTAACAAAGGAAAATAGATGTAACTTATATTAACATAAGAGTTTCAACAACAGGTGAACAACAACAGGAGGATAAGACAATAGAGAAATGAAAGAAAGAGAAATGTTACTGAGACACAAAGTGAGGATATGCTTTAAAATCATGACGATTATATATTTGTAAAGTTTTAATTGTTTTTCCATAAAGTGATTTTATAAAGAACTGAAGGTTTTTATAAATTAATAAATCCTGATTGTTTTTTGGACCATTTGCTTTTATGTATGAAATATTTACCAAACACAATAAAGAGAATGAATAAATAAGAAAGAAAAATTAAAAATATAACATATATTTTGTCTATTTTTTTTTAGTTTGGTATATTTCTATTGATCAGATTTTCAAATTCAATCCAAAAGTAGTGCAGCTGGAAACATTCAAAAATAGATGCAAATAGTTTCAGTAAAAAATAAACATTAAATCTTATTAAATAATTATTGCATAAATATATTTTTTGTATTATTTTTTATTAAATTTCCTATTGTTACACAATATTTGTAAATTTGATTTAATGCTAATTAAATAAAGTACACCATCTGTTTTGGGCCTGACAGAAGGTGCTTGGGTGATACGTCTTGTGAAAGTGTTTATTTCTGCATTTTTTGTCAATAAAGTTAATATTGTTTACCAAAAGGTCAAGGGTCCTCAGCAAAATCCTGAGAAGTGTTCATGTTTGTGCAGAGCTACACCTGGAGATGTAGAATTCTTAGTAATACATTTCTTTTTGGATATTGGGACAACATATTGCTGCAAACAATCTTCATAATTGTAAAAAGATCCGTCGTGTTGAAGCATTTGAGATACAGATAAAATGTTGTTTCTATGTTTAATGTGTGTGTTGTTCCATATTATGCATCTGCCAGAGGAAAAGTGATGTTTGTGTTTCATGTTCCAAGACAATAAGAGCTGTTTATGAAAGTTTGACAGCTGGAGTGGAATTTTATTTACATTAAAGTCACATTTTAAGACAAATTCAAAGACACCAAAGATGTCAAAAGTCATATTTGTAATAAAAGACCATATCCTATTTTTATTTTGGATATAATTGTTGATCCATTTGACTTGTCCAGTGTGAGTCCTCGACCCACAACAAGCAGAAGATGACGTGGCACATCTGCTTTCACACCAGAGAGAAGCCGTACAGCTGCGAGCTCTGCACTTACACCTGCACCGACCCGTCCAGGCTGAAGGCACGAGCAGGAACCATGTAGGATAATAGATATAGGAACATTACAAGTGGATTTTAGGCTTGAACAATATTAGAAAAACACACAATAATCAGTGACTTCTTTCATTTTGGCTGAGATAATGAATAGAAAGAGTTAAGCTGCTTGTTGAGGTTTTATTCTTTTTTATTTTTTGCATTGTCAGGTTTTCATTAATATTCTTCTGGAAAATGAGCTCTAAAAACATCAGAAAGACCCTTGTACATAAGTGTTTTGTTTGTCTCTCTGGAGCTTCACACGAGGGTTCATCAGGAGGAGAAGAAGGACCTCTGTCCCGAGCCTGGTAAAGTGTCAATGGGCCACGCAGCTGAAGTAGCACATGACCAAACACACAGGTCTCACAAACACATTCAAGGAGCTAGTCCAGACAGAGTTCTCAAAATCCCACTCGTCTGAAAATGAAATACTGAAAAGTCCTCTGTAGCAAACTGTTGAATCTATTTTCATTTGTTCAGGTTCTGCTCTTTTCCCCAAACCACATCAGCCTGTCTCATGTGTCACTGTCTGAGCCCCTTTCATTAATGCAGGATCCTCTGGACTTCATTTGGAGCAGCTGCCTTTATGAACTCAGTCCAGTCACTTTTTCCACTCCTGCTGGTGACCGAGTCCAACCTTTAGATAATGTAGGAGTCATGTCTGGATGCCTGCAGGTCTTTGAGGTAGAAGATGGTCCCTTCCTTTGTCTTGTGTTTGTTAAGCCTTATTCCTCGCTCCCATACAGTGGACCCACCCCCCCGCTGCTCATCACCGCTCAAATTCTCCGGACATGTATGAATATGTGTCCTGAGAACATTCTCCTGACGTCAGCCTCGTTTGTGAGACATGTATAAAAGAGGCTCACTTGTGCTTGTTACAGAAAATGCATTCACAGCAAAGTCAAGCTGTGTTCCTTTAATTTGACTGATCTGAGTAACAAGCCTCGTAGGAACTCAACTTATTTAGTCTGTCACACTCCACTCCTTGAATAATCCACAATAGACCAGAGAGTTATTTCCATTTCAACTTGTTACATCATCAGAGACCTGAATAAGCAACAAACACGTTTCCTGTGGCATTAACTATGTCTCTCATATTGTTCTAAACATGTGAGAGGTCCAGCTCAAAACTCAAGCTGCTCTATGAGCCACATTATCTCTGTAACAGTAACTGTTCCATGTTCCCTGGTCCCATTGTATCCTTCTCCAAAAGTCTTCCATTAAACATTCAATCTTATTCATCAGATTCATTATATCATCTTTGATGCAATGGTTCATCTGTGAATGTTTTAATCATGTTTGTGAAAAAAGAGAAAAGACGTCATTAATCAGCCAGTGTCTCCACAACAAGCCTGTCTCGCTTTTTGACCTGTTTTTGTCTCTAACTAACTTGAGCGTGACTTGTTCAAACAGGAAAAGTGTCTCCTGTCGACACAGAGCGACACGTTGAAGATTTTGTAATAATTACTCAAAGTATTATTGAAAGAAGTGTTTTGACATTAAACATGAAGAATAAATACACAGGTTTTCATCCTGAGTAAAAGTGAACGTGGGCTACAATCTAAAGCTTTACATTCAAATATCTAATGTCTTTGTGTTATTTTATAAAACGGTGTAAAAACTGGTTATTTAAGTCTTTAAGGTGCAGCTTTGTAAAATAACTTCAGCCACAGGTTGTTTTTTCTAAAGCTTTGACAAATCCTTTATTGCCTTATACTGTATATACAGACATTTACAGTGAACAGAAGCATATCTTTGTACATTAATAAAACTAAAGAGTCAAAAGGCTCAGGTCTGGTTATTATTCCTCATTACATGACTTTATTATAAAATATGATTATACTTTTGAAAACTGTACAACTCAAAGTCAATAATGTCATATTCAGACTTCCTTTATACATACGACATGTTTGACTAATGCATATGTTTTCTTAAAGCTCTTCTGGCCAACAGTACTGCATTTTCTCATTAACACTATAAGACTTTACAAGTTGTTCACACAGACTTGTCTTTTCTCCAAATCTCTGTCAAATGTCAGTCCAGTCTCTTGAATCAAAGTGTTTCTCTAAAGCAGTGTCTCAGGCAGAAACACAGGTGAACTTTCAGAGAAAAGACCAGTTACAGTTTCCTTCAGAACTCAGCCCTGCTCTCAGATCAACCTTATTGACCTCTTTGATTATTCCTTCAAGACTGTCTCAATGGTGCCCTCTGGTGGAAACAAGAATGTACTGCACCTTGTTTCCTTTGAGTTCTTGTTAAAACAAAGCAGGTAGAACTTCAGGCTTAACTTGAGGAAATACTTCTGTGCATCAGAAGTTAGCTACAGTTTGTAAAGTTTCCTTTTGGTTTGACTTTGTCGAGACATGAGACAGTTAGTATTTGGTTTGAAACACGACACTGACACAACTCTCACAAACACAGTGCGCCCCCTAGTGGTGCATTTACAGCACCAGCTACAGACAACAAGAGAAAAGAAAGAGGAAAGTGACAAAGCTGTGGAGACAACTGCCTGAAAATGCTTTAAACCACGAGCTGCAGCTGCTCTTGAACATAAGCCCTGCACTCACAAGTGGAGTCAAGGACTTTTATTACTGTTTACAGCTTTAACTTTGATTTATTTTTATGAAGCACAGCCCTCTGTCTGTGCTTCCTGCTTCCTCCTCAGATCTACACAGAGCAGTGGGTGGAGCATGTCTGCACCTCCCAGAGCAGTCACACTACACTTAGGTTTCATTTCTGTGAAAGAGAAACTCTCTCAGTCACTGTTATCGAGCGAAGAAATGGCACAGAACACACTCGACCGAGAGGCCTTGTCCTGTCCGATCTGTTTGGATCTACTGAAGGATCCGGTGACTGTTCCCTGTGGACACAGCTACTGCATGAACTGTGTTCAAAGCCACTGGGACCAAGAGGACGAGAAGCAGCTCTACAGCTGCCCTGAGTGCAGGCAGAGCTTCAGACCCAGGCCTGTTCTTGGGAAAAACACAGTGATCGCAGATTTAGTGGAGCAGCTGAAGAAGATGGGGCTCACAGCGCCCCCTGCTGACCACTGCTACGCCGGACCTCAGGATGTGTCCTGTGACGTGTGCACTGGGAGGAAGCTGAAAGCTGTCAGGTCCTGTCTGCAGTGTGTGGCTTCGTTCTGTGAGACTCACCTCCAGCCTCATTATGATGCTGCTGCGTTACAGAAACACCAGCTGGTGGCGCTCTGACAAGCTCCAGGAAAACATCTGCTCGACACAACGAGTGATGAAGATGTTCTGCCGCACCGACCAGCAGGTCATCTGCTACCTCTGCTCTGTGGACCAACACAAGGACCACCACACGGTGACGGCCGCAGCAGAGAGGGCCCAGAGGCAGGCAGAGCTGCAGGCCGGGCGGGACCAGCTGCTCCAGACCGTCCAGGACAAAGAGACAGACCTGGAGAGTCTCCAACAGGAGGCCGAGGACATCGATTATTCTGCCCATGAAGCAGTGCAGCACAGTGAGAAGAGCTTCACTGAGCTGATCCGTCTCCTGGAGAAAAGACGCTCTGAAGTGGAGCAGCAGATCCGGTCCCAGCAGGAGACTGAGCTGTGTCGAGTCCAAGAGCTTCAGGACAAACTACAGCGGGACGTCACTGAGCTGAGGAGGACCATCTCTGAGCTGGACACACTGTCACTCACACCGGACCACATCCAGTTTCTACAACACTATCCTTCACTGTCCACAGCCGGACAGAGCCCAGACCGGTCCAGGATTCAGACAAGGCCCCGGCGCTACTTTGAGGATGTGACCACAGCTGTGTCAGCGCTCAGCCATAAACTACAGCTCACTCTGAGTGACGGCCTGACAAACGTCTCACTGGCTCTGAGTCAAGTCCATGTTTTACTGCCACAACCTGAGCCCACCTCCAGAGAGGACTTCTTAAAATATTCACAAGAAATCAAACTGGATCCAAACACAGCAAACACATGGCTGTCACTGTCTGATGGAAACAGAAGAGTAACAGTTATGAGTCAAAAACAGAGTTATCCTGATCATCCGGACAGATTTAGTAATTATTATCAGGTGCTGAGCAGAGAGGGTCTGACGGGGCGTTGTTACTGGGAGGTGGAGTGGAGCGGGGAGTGTGTTTGTATAGCAGTTGCTTACAAGGATATTAAGAGAAAAGGAGTCTTTGTTGAATGTTTATTTGGAAACAATAATAAATCCTGGGCCTTATGTTGTGACAAAACTAGTTATTCATTTAGGTTTAACTCAGTCCAGTCCCAGGTCTCAGGTCCGGTTTCGTCCAGAATAGGGGTTTACCTGGACCACCAAGCAGGGTTTTTTTCCTTTTACAGCGTCTCTCAAACCATGACCCTCCTCCACAGAGTCCAGACCACTTTCACTCAGACACTGTTCACTGGAGTCAGGTTTGACTGGTCTTCTGGAGACACTGTACATTTTCCTAAACTCAAATAACTCTGTGTTGTTTAAAGCCACAGTTTGAGATTGTCACAGAGACTTTTACTGAAGTGATGCTAAAGGCTCTTTTGTGTTAATCACTGGTTTTGAGAAACAGGAACATTTAACTGTGTTTTAAGGCTTTGGAGAAATAATGATGTAAAAATATCAAATTTCTGGAGGACTTGAGTTTTTAACTCAATAAAAATAAAATGATCAGATAATGTTTGTTTTTTTCTTGAACTACATCCTGATGATTTTTGTCTCAGTTGAGTTTATTTGGAAACATGTAAATGATAAAGAAACACACAAAACAATCAGTCTGTGTTTTATTTGAGTCAGAATGTAGAAGCTTTTGGATCATTTACTTTGGACATGTTCGATGTGTGCTTTCCAGTCGAGCTCCACAACTATTGTAACCTCCAGAAATTTACGTCTGATCGTCAGTTTTGCTCCAAAACAACGAGTCAAAGCAAAATCTACTTTCCTCATCCTCGGAGCCTCCTGCAAACTTTATTTAAAGAGTCAACAGTCTCCTCCACTTTTCCATCTTCAACAAAAATGACTGAGTATTTCTTGGACAAACTGGGGACTCTTTGTGAGTGCATTGTGGGAAACATTAATCTGGTCAATAAAGGGAAGGCTTCAGTCGATAAATAAACCACATTTTTATTTATTCACATGAAAACTGACTGTGTCTAATTTGAGAAACACATTTTCAACAGGATTTCTCTAAAAAATCTGGATGTTTTCTGTTGCTCTTAAATTCAAAAGCAGACATTTGAACATTTATGTTGAATGGAAGAAAGTGAAAGTGTAGGCGGTGTTTAAAATACAAGTATGTGTCTTCTCTGTCGACTTTTACAGTGAGGAAAGGTTCAAACATCACATGGAAAGGTTCAAAATGCACCAGACACACATTTAGAGTCGTTTCAGAACTGTAATTCTTAATATCCACAATAAATCAAATGTTTCTTTTGACATATTCTTAAAGAGTAACTAAACCTAACACAAGTTTTTTTAGTTAATGATCTGTAACAATGAGGCTTTATTAGTGCTGTTTATTGATTTGAATAAAAGCTTTGACCTTTGACCTTTGAGTATAAAGTATATGAATTCTACAATATATGGTGTAAAACCATAGACGATTATATATTTGTAAAGTTTTAATTGTTTTTTTGTTTTAACTTCCATAAAGTGATTTTATAAAGAACTGAAAGTCTTTATAAATTAATGAATCCTGGTTGTTTTTTGGACTATTTGCTTTTATGTTTGTAATATTTCCCAAACACAATAAAGATAATGAATAAATAAGAAAAAATAAAAATGAAACATATTTCTATTGTTATTTGGTTTGGTATATTTCTATTGATCAGATTTTCTAGTTCAATCCAAAAGTAGTGCAGCTGGAAACATTCAAAAATAGATGCAAATAGTTTCAGTAAAAAATAAACATTAAATCTTATTAAATAATTATTGCATAAATATATTTTTGTTTTATTTTTAATAAAATTTCCTTGATTTATTTCTTACACAATATTTGTACATTTGATTTAATGCTAATTAAATAAAGTACACATCTGTTTTGGGCCTGACAGAAGGTGCTTGGGTGACTCGTCTTTTGAGTCTTTCTGAGTTTTAATTATTTGACTACATATCTCACCTCATCATTCCTCCCAGTGATTATTTCCAGGATAATCTGAGATGCCCCCAAGCTGGCTTCTTAAAACTGACTAAATATTTAAAAAGAGTCGTTCTTTTGATCCCCTCAAAGAGCCATAAATCCCATCACTATGTGGAGAAAAGCACCCGATGTGCAATAATGACCAGTATCACACTAGTGAGTAAAAAAGGTCTTAGTGAGTGTGAACCACTCATGTGAACATCAAGAGTCCGTCAGATCTTTTTCCTTTTTTTGTGACATCTTAGCTTTTTTAAAAATTATGTTATTATAGCTTTCAGTTTATACATTGTTCATACACCCTCAACCTTATGTGTACCTTTAGCAGCCCTTGTCTGAGCTCAAACTGAATAATGTTTTAGGTGTTATATACTTCCGACTACTAGTCCTCATCTTCCTCCTGAATCATAGTCTTCAAGTCAGCTAACGGCAGCGTGTTAATTCTCCTCCTCTTCGCGCTGATGTTCCATCCTCCAGTTAGTTTCTCCTCAATGCGTTCTTTCTCCCGCATTTCACTTCTACACCCATCTCTCTCAAAGTATCCACGGCGTTTGTCAGTGAGGTCTGTTTTAACCTTTAACCCGAGTCTGTTTTAACTTTTAGTCGTGCTGGATACAGGCTTTTTCCCTGGAAGCCCCTCTGCTTTAGCTGCTTGACGACCGTGTGAACCTTAGCTCGCTTCTTTTGTAGCTCAGGAGAGTAATTTTGATCAAAGAAGATTCTCTTGTCTTGAAACATCACTTTTCCTCGGCTCCTTGCTGCAGAACAACGTCTTTCACTGCTGCGTCGAGAAATCTCACAATGATTGATCTAGGGTGAGCCGCTGGGTCTGTCGGTTTGGACTGAAGTGATCGGTGTGCTCTTTCAATTTTAATGTCCAAATTAGGTGGTAACGTCGGTACTTTGGGAAGTAGGGCTTTCACAAACGCAACCGTGTCCCCATGCTCAATCTCCTCTGGTATTTGAAATATTCGAAGGTTGTTTCTTCTCAGTCTGTTTTGTAAATCATCACAAACATCTGTGAGTTTTTTTTTCGCATTGAAACAAGTACCGTATCACACGGTGCTGTCTTGCCCCAGCCTCTTCCACGTCGCTCACTCTCCCCTCCAGCTCACCTATCCTCTGCTGCTGGTCGCCGAGTTGCTCCTTAATATCTGTTACAGTCTTTTCCAAGCGTTCAAGGGTCGTTGTTGTTCGTTTATGTCCCTGACTATTTTCTTCAGAAAGTTTTCTCAGTTCTTGTATCAAAGACGTTTCCTCCTCACGTGCTGTCTGTTCTTCGCGGCTAGTCGCATCTATGCTAGCGCTATTCGTGCTCAATGGTTTGTTGTTGGTTTCTTTCAAATGTCCTGGTTTTCCTTGTCCTCTCGTTTTCGATGTGGTAGTCATCTTGTTCACTGGCTTTTTTCCACCCTGAAAGCTTTATTTATCTGAGTTTGTCACTGTTTTCTGACAGAGTCTCGTCTCTAACCTGTTGTTCTGACCATGACGTCACCGAAAGTCCTCAACTTTTCATTTTTAATCCATACACTTCAAAAGTTAAGCTGAGATGTGAGTCCAATCAGTTTGTAACTGATCACATTATTTATTTCCCAAACTTACTTTTTACATTTAGTTAAACTGATTTGTAAAAAAAAACAAAACACTTTACTTTTATTTTTACTCAGTTACATGTATATGTATTACATGTTATGTATTTTGTTAATACACATTGCACTAATATTAAAGCTGTTCATAGTTTAATACATTTATTTATAATGAACAAAAATGTTAATGCAACACTTGCCCCCATTTTTCATGAGCGTAACTCAAAGATCTAAGACTTTTTCTATTTTTCTCAAATATTCACAAATCTGTCCAAATCTGTGACAGTGAGCATTTCTCTTTTGCCGATGAGACTGAACAGCATCAAACGCAGACTGTAAGAAATCAAAAGCTTGTTCAATAGAAGGAGAGGAACAATCGATAACTGTCATCAGCATAAAAGTAAAAGCATTTGATACATTTTGACAAAGAATATTCACATAAAAAGAAAACAGCAATGTCCCCAGAACAGAACCCTGTGAAGACATGCCAGCTAGGTGTACACACTGAGTTCTACCTGACAGATAGTTAGAAAACCCGCCAATAGCAGTGTCAGACAGACCAGTTTTATGGAGCCGATTTAACAGGGTCACATGATCGACGGTGTCAAAGGCCTTTGACAAGTCAATAAACAACACTGTACAGAACCTTTTACAATCATCTCAATGATATTATTAACTACTTTAACTGCAGCAATTATTGTACTGTGTAGTTTTCAGAAACCAGATTGTTTGATAAACTTTCATGAACCTCAATAATTTTTTTAAAGCTTTTCAGCAACAATTTTCTCAAAGACCTCTGCCTCAGTCACTGGTCTGAAAACAAACAAGCCAATTGAGGAAGGTAATGAAGGGAGCGATGAATGACCTTTTTGTTCAATTCAAGTTTTTGTAATGGGATGCAATGTCTCATATAGATAGCCCGATGAAGTAAAATGTTTGTTAAAGCAATTCAGTATTTCACATTTATCTGTGAGAATAAGTACATTTTTAGTTTGTTGGTCTGTATGTTTTTGTAAGATTTTATAACTTTCCAAAATTTCTTTGGGTCATTTAGATTACTTTTGGTTATGGACAAGTAATATTCAGATTTACTCAGCCAGTCAACCTGGGACTTTGTTTTTCTCGCCTTAGCCCAAGCATCATCTCTTTCTTTCAAAAGTTCAGCTCACGGGAAAACCAGGGATTGTTGCAACCTTTTACTCTAAATTTGTAAAAAGTTGCATGTTCTTTGATAATTTCAGACAAAGCATCATAAAAGTATTTCCAAACTAGTTCAACATCATTAATAAGAAAAATCTTTTTCCAGTCATAGATCCACGAGTCATGATAAAGAGCTTGATTACAAAGATGTTTAAAATCCCGTTTAAACACAGTTTGAGGTGGTCTTTTAGTATTTTTTTTTGTCTGACAGTGGTGATAACACAATGGTCGCTTAAATCATTGACAAATATTCCAACAACAGTATATTTATGTGGGACATTCGTGAAAATTAGATCAAGGATAGAAGCTTTGGATGTTTAAGATTTGGCCGTGTTGGATTACTGATCAGCTGTGTGAGATTAAAAAGATCACAAATAGGGACGGAGTGGCGGTTCGATTCCCGCTCTGCCCTATTCATACTGTCGTTGTGTCCTTGGGCAAGACACTTAACCCACCTTGCCTCCAGTGTCCGTAGCACTGGTGTATGAATGTGTGTGACAGCAGAGGTGTGTTTGGTGGTGGTCGGAGAAGGTTGAGTGCCGTTTGTGTGGCAGCCCCCATCTCTGTCTGCCCCAGGTGTGAATGTGTGTGAATGGGGTGAGTGGAAGCACGATGTAAAGCGCTTTGGGTGCCCGAGAAGGGTGCAAAAAAGCGCTATATAAATGCATTACCATTTACCATTTACTATTTACTTTAGAATTATCAGAAACAGACGTCAGCCAATTCAGATTAAAATCCCCGACAAGAAGAATCTCATTAAAGTTTAACATTGCTAGTTGTTCAGTTAATAAGGACAGTCACAGCAAAAAACATTGTAACCTTGGATAGCAATGTCATTATTGGTGATTGATTTTGTCAGCCATGTTTCAGACAAAACAAGAATATCAGTGTTCAATCTGGAAGCCCAGATTTTTACCTAATCTAATTAAGGGAGAAGACTTGAGCAATTCCATGGTCACACTTAGCTTTAAAATCACCAGGAGTGCTCAAACATGAAGGTTCTGGACCAGGGTTGGATTAAACATTCCCTGACAGTTAAAGCAGCAGTAAAATAACATACTTTTTCTTTAATGAATTGTGTACCGGTATGAAATTGACTTTCTTGTGCTTCGTCCAGATGGAGGACCAACTTTAAAAAGTCAGCAACCAATTGAATGGTTCATAAAAGAAGACACAAGAGTGCACAGTTAAAATATTTTCTGTAAACAGCAAAAACGGGTTAACAGGACTCCTATTAAAATTCAATTGGGATCCCAGTTAGTGACATCCTTATTTGACTTTTACCTCACATGGACATAGTATAGTTAAGAGGAAAAGAGGAAAAATAGACAGATATAAGCGGAACTTTGCAGATTGCAACTCTAAAATAAAATAAATTTAAGACCATTTTAAATAAGTTAAGAACAGATACATTGAATTTGTATTTTTGTATGCACTTGCACAAAGATGTACAGAGATTAGGCTTTATACTACAACAAACTCGACAGGAGCAGATTTAACATGGTATTTCTCGCTTAATTCCTATGGCCCACTTAATGGAGTCTAATCCTTTTAAAAGTTTGCCTTACACACTCGCAGCACATATTTCACCCATGAGTGAGAACACACATGCAGCTCACAGACTACCCCATGACAAACTTTTACGAGTCACACTATCATTTACGTCCACACGAAGCCAGTGCATCCCCTATCCGATCTTTTTTTTTCCCCGTTCTAAAAAAAAATTGGTGGTGCTGTGGGGGAAGGACTGACTCTATACAATTAGTTACCCCAACTGGTCAGGAAGATGTGTTTTGGTGTCATGTGCTTCTCCTGTATAAGTATTTCCAGGTGTGGATAACCTACTGACTGCAGACGTCCACACTCTGAGGAGGAACATTTCGGAGGAGTAGAAATTAGCTGATGAAATAGCAGCCGGATTTTAAACTATACTACTAATTAGTGCCATTTTTCCCATTACTCCAAACAAAAATGTATATTGTATTAAGCTAGTCCATTACAATGTACAAAGACTAAAGCTAATTTTACGAGGGATGCTGTAGAAGCAATCCATGAACAACTCTCCCAGACTTCTTTAATGGCTCTACAAAACAGAATTGCCTTGGACATGTTAACTGAAAAGGGGGGGTCTGCTCTATGTTTGGGGATAATTGTTGAACAGTAATAGCAAATAATACTGCACCTGATGGCTCATTGTCTAAAGGTTTACATAACTTATGCACTCTTACGATTGAAATGAAGGAACAATCTGGTATTAGCAACCCTTCCTGGCCTTCTTTGTGATGATTTTGTGGATGTTGTAGACCTATTTTAAGAAGCATGTTAAATGGGACTCTAATAAACATGATTAAAGGAAAGGTGCCTCCTCCGGTTTACCAAATTATGCAGGAGAAGGCACCAATGTTGAAGGAGGATGACCTTGGTGTTCCCACACCCCTGGAAGAAGAAGACACCGTATGATAGGGTCCACGTGATACACCAATAATGTACTAAAGAGCCGGGAGGAACTGTGTTTCAGAGTAACAATGTGCCCGAGCGGCACTGCATTGGCGAGGACAGAGAGGGATGATGCACAACTTGAGCCCGCTCATCCGGCTCTCAGTAGGAACTCTCAACCACACAAACCAGCCTCACAAGCACAAGAACAAACCTTCATAATAATGTTTCTGTCTCTCAAATCTCTCAGAGCCTGGCAGCACCAAAAACCAACTCAAGCCTCTCCAACATCAAAGTAACATATACTGCCACCGATCTGGCCCCCTCGGAGTCCAACTGCGGCGCAGACACAAGAACATTTGCCTGAACTCAGGCCTCATATCCATGCTTGAGCTAGAACACGTGAGTTTCGAGCTGGTGTTTTAGGCAAAAGCAACTTGTTTCACAAAACTGTCCCATTCACCTCCACAAGAAAGTTACATTTTTTTTAATCAGTGTCCTGTTGTGGTGCTCCACCGTCCCATCAGACTTTGGGTTATAAGCCGGGGTGCGTGTCTTTGTCACAGTCCACGGAGTTCACTCCAGATCGTCCCTGTCACTGTCATCAGTCACACCTGTCGACACACCTGAAACTCTTTCCCTCATCAGTCTGCTCTGCACTTAAGCAGCCAGCTCACTCCTCGTCTCTGTAAGATTGTTCTTCTGACTCCATGAGTGAACGGCCAGCACTGCTTGTTCCTGGTCCTGGTCCTGGTCCTGGTCCCATTACCTGGTCCTGCTAACCCGGTCTAGCTGCTAGTTTCTGTCACCAGCTTTGGTCCAGTTGAATCCTGTTCATCTGGTCCACTTCCTCATGCTCTTGTCTAACGTCTGATCAGCTCTCTCGAAGCTGCACAATCTCACTCATGTTTTCTTTCACATTATATACTATTATTTTTCTTTTCTTTACTTATTTTAATAAATCTTCTCTTAATCGTCTCCAAATGGTGTAAAAGGCTGCAGCCAGGCTTTTATCAGAAACCAACAGAAGGGCTCACATTTCACTGGTTTTATTCTCTCTCCAGTGGTTTCCAGTAAAATATTAGCCTCGACTTTTAGATCTCGACTGTCCCTCCAGTACATCACTGACCTGTTGACCTCTTACTCCTCTTCCTGCACCTGAGATAATTTTTAAAAGGTCTTAGTCTTAATCTAGGTCTCAAGACCAACTAAGACCAGGTCTAAGACTGGACTAACTCTGTCTCCTTCAAACACTGACCTCCATGAGTCTGGACCTGGTCTAAGACTGGACTTGGACTGTTTGGATTGTATGTTTCCTAGTATCTATTCCAGTTTATCACACACCTGTATTAACTTGGTCTTGATCTGACAGGGTCATTACGCTCTCGGACAGGACTCAGTCTGGATCAAAGAGGTCAAAGAGGTCATGACTGTTATAACTCGTTTGTTTTGTTGCAGCAGCTCTTTTCTTTCAGCCACATATCTTTTCCTCTGAAGTAAAACCAGGTCCTCGTCCTCTTCATGATTTCATCTTTCACATTGCTCTGTAAGAACAGTCTCTGTTTTTTATGTCTCACATCTTTTGAAACTAAACCTGTTTTCTTAACAGCGCGGTCAAGCCTCTGAACAAACACGAGGCAAACTGAGCACAGGTCGAAGCAGTTACTGTGCTCCGTGTTGTGATGGAACACATCTCCACGGTTCATGTGAGCCACAATAAAACACTCCCAACAACACAAACATTTAGAACAATATAAAACATTCACTCATTCCACACAACCACATTTCTATCTGCAGGTGTGTCTGAAGTATGAGGGGTCAAAGGGCAAGAATCTTAACTTCAAAAGCAGACATTTGAACATTTATGTTGAATGGAAGAAAGTGAAAGTGTAGGCGGTGTTTAAAATACAAGTATGTGTCTTCTCTGTCGACTTTTACAGTGAGGAAAGGTTCAAACATCACATGGAAAGGTTCAAAATGCATCAGACACACATTTAGAGTTGTTTCAGAACTGTAATTCTTAATATCCAAAATAAATAAAATGTTTCTTTTTGCATATTCTTTAGTGTCTTTATTTCACTGTAAAGTCTTTTTCTATATAGAAGTCATTCTGGGACCACATTCTTGCAGCTGTTTGTAAAAGCATCTCTCTGATCAGCTGTGACATGTTGTAATGACAATGTCCTACAGTCTGTAAAGCTCTATAGAAATGAAAACACATCATGTACTGAGAAAACAACCTGTAACTTTAAAAGGTGAACACTTGTTTCCTGTTTTTTCTGATTTGGAGCAGACTGACCGTTGTATAGAAGGTAATGCATTAAATACACACAAGTATCCAGGACCGGCCCAGCCTCAAGCGTGCCCTGTGGCCTCTAGGGGGCCCCTAACATATCCAGCATTTAATGAATTGACTGAACAACTCCACTAGACACTATTCACAAAAGGCGGAGCCAGACCGAGGCCACTGCTCTCACAGGGGTGGCACAGAAACTGATCTTATCATTTTTTGTGTCTGTAGTCACTGTAGATCAAGTTTTGCACATAGTGACTTACATAGAATTACATTACATAATAAATATAGGCCTATGTCTCCCTGACCTTTTCTTTAAATAATCCTTATCTCTGATGAACATTACAATTAATGTTTCAAGATAAAACACAACCCACAAATATGTGCTGAGCAGCACCTCAGAGCTGAGTGGTAGTAAGAGTATCAGTTAAATGAGGACTCAGCTCAAAGTTAAACCATTTGAATAACTCTAAGTCTCTAGTTTAAATGTTTTTACTAAATGAAATAATGCTAATGTTAGTATATTAGGTTTTTATAATGAATCACTTTTTAACCAACTTGTGGCCTACAGGACTCCTGTCTGGTGGATCCATGTGAGATCAATAAAAAGAAACACTTACATCAATAAATAAAATAGCTCTGTCCATCTGTTCACTGCTCACAACTAACCTCTGATGAAAAACTTGAATATTCTCATTCTCAGTAGGACCTAGGCCTACTTTAAGACATCAGGTCCAGCTATAGTCAGAGAGGTGTGGCCTAAATACTCTTTATTCTCATAATTGTGTCTGAGAGAGTTCACTGTAGAATTATTTTATCATGGAAACAAATCCTTAAGTCACTGGCTCAACCTTATTGACCTCTTTGATTATTCCTTCAAGACTGTCTCAATGGTGCCCTCTGGTGGAAAGAAGAATGTACTACACCTTGTTTCCTTTGAGTTCTTGTTAAAACAAAGCAGGTAGAACTTCAGGCTTAACTTGAGGAAATACTTCTGTGCATCAGAAGTTAGCTACAGTTTGTGAAGTTTCCTTTTGGTTTGACTTTGTCGAGACATGAGACAGTTAGTATTTGGTTTGAAACACGACACTGACACAACTCTCACAAACACAGTGCGCCCCCTAGTGGTGCATTTACAGCACCAGCTACAGACAACAAGAGAAAAGAAAGAGGAAAGTGACAAAGCTGTGGAGACAACTGCCTGAAAATGCTTTAAACCACGAGGTGCAGCTGCTCTTGAACATAAGCCCTGCACTCACAAGTGGAGTCAAGGCCTTTTATTACTGTTTACAGCTTTAACTTTGATTTATTTTTATGAAGCACAGCCCTCTGTCTGTGCTTCCTGCTTCCTCCTCAGATCTACACAGAGCAGTGGGTGGAGCATGTCTGCACCTCCCAGAGCAGTCACACTACACTTAGGTTTCATTTCTGTGAAAGAGAGAGTCTCTCAGTCACTGTTATCGAGCGAAGAAATGGCACAGAACACACTCGACCGAGAGGCCTTGTCCTGTCCGATCTGTTTGGATCTACTGAAGGATCCGGTGACTGTTCCCTGTGGACACAGCTACTGCATGAGCTGTGTTCAAAGCCACTGGGACCAAGAGGACGAGAAGCAGCTCTACAGCTGCCCTGAGTGCAGACAGAGCTTCAGACCCAGGCCTGTCCCTGTGAAAAACTTCATGTTTTCAAATTTAGTGGAGCAGCTGAAGAAGATGGGGCTCACAGCGCCCCCTGCTGACCACTGCTACGCCGGACCTCAGGATGTGTCCTGTGATGTGTGCACTGGGAGGAAGCTGAAAGCTGTCAGGTCCTGTCTGCAGTGTGTGGCTTCGTTCTGTGAGACTCACCTCCAGCCTCATTATGATGCTGCTGTGTTACAGAAACACCAGCTGGTGGCGCCCTCTGACAAGCTCCAGGAAAACATCTGCTCTCGACACAACGAGGTGATGAAGATGTTCTGCCGCACCGACCAGCAGGTCATCTGCTACCTCTGCTCTGTGGACCAACACAAGGACCACCACACGGTGACGGTCGCAGCAGAGAGGGCCCAGAGGCAGGCAGAGCTGCAGGCCGGGCGGGACCAGCTGCTCCAGACCGTCCAGGACAAAGAGACAGACCTGGAGAGTCTCCGACAGGAGGCCGAGGACATCGATCGCTCTGCGCATGAAGCAGTGCAGCACAGTGAGGAGAGCTTCACTGGGCTGATCCGTCTCCTGGAGAAAAGACGCCTGAAGTGGAGCAGCAGATCCGGTCCCAGCAGGAGACTGAGCTGTGTCGAGTCCAAGAGCTTCAGGACAAACTACAGCGGGACGTCACTGAGCTGAGGAGGACCATCTCTGAGCTGGATGCACTGTCACCGGACCACATCCAGTTTCTACAACACTATCCTTCACTGTCCACAGCCGGACAGAGCCCAGACCGGTCCAGGATTCAGACAGGGCCCCGGCGCTACTTTGAGGATGTGACCACAGCTGTGTCAGCGCTCAGCCATAAACTACAGCTCACTCTGAGTGACGGCCTGACAAACGTCTCACTGGCTCTGAGTCAAGTCCATGTTTTACTGCCACAACCTGAGCCCACCTCCAGAGAGGACTTCTTAAAATATTCACGAGAAATCTCACTGGATCCAAACACAGCAAACACATATCTGTCACTGTCTGATGGAAACAGAAGAGTAACATTTATGAGTCAAAAACAGAGTTATCCTGATCATCCGGACAGATTCAGTGATTATTGGCAGGTGCTGAGCAGAGAGGGTCTGACGAGGCGTTGTTACTGGGAGGTGGAGTGGAGCGGGCGGTGGGTTCGTATAGCAGTTGCTTACAAGGATATTAAGAGAAAAGGAGACTCTGGTAAATGTGGATTTGGATGCAATAATAAATCCTGGGCCTTATGTTGTAACAAAACTAGTTATTCATTTCTGTTTAACTCAGTTCATTCCCAAGTCTCAGGTCCGGTTTCGTCCAGAATAGGGGTTTACCTGGACCACCAAGCAGGGGTTTTGTCCTTTTACAGCGTCTCTCAAACCATGACCCTCCTCCACAGAGTCCAGACCACTTTCACTCAGACACTGTTCACTGGAGTCTGGATTGGCTGGTCTATTGATGACACTGTACATTTTCCCAAACTCAAATAACTCTGTGTTGTTTAAAGCCACAGTTTGAGATTGTCACAGAGACTTTTACTGAAGTGATGCTAAAGGCTCTTTTGTGTTAATCACTGGTTTTGAGAAACAGAAACATTTAACTGTGTTTTAAGGCTTTGGAGAAATAATGATGTAAAAATATCAAATTTCTGGAGGACTTGAGTTTGTTTTTAACTCAATAAAAATAAAATGATCAGATAAGTTTGTTTTTTCTTGAACTACATCCTGATGATTTTTGTCTCAGTTGAGTTTATTTGGAAACATGTAAATGATAAAGAAACACACACAAAACAATCAGTCTGTGTTTTATTTGAGTCAGAATGTAGAAGCTTTTGGATCATTTACTTTGGACATGTTCGATGTGTGCTTTCCAGTCGAGCTCCACAACTATTGTAACCTCCAGAAATTTATGTCTGATGCGTCAGTTTTGCTCCAAAAACAACGAGTCAAAGCAAAATCTACTTTCCTCATCCTCGGAGCCTCCTGCAAACTTTATTTAAAGAGTCAACAGTCTCCTCCACTTTTCCATCTTCAACAAAAATGACTGAGTATTTCTTGGACAAGCTGGGGACTCTTTGTGAGTGCATTGTGGGAAACATTAATCTGGTCAATAAAGGGAAGGCTTCAGTCGATAAATAAACCACATTTATTTATTTATTCACATGAAAACTGACTGTGTCTAATTTGAGAAACACATTTTCAACAGGATTTCTCTAAAAAATCTGGATGTTTTCTGTTGCTCTTAAATTCAAAAGCAACATTTGAACATTTATGTTGAATGGAAGAAAGTGAAAGTGTAGGCGGTGTTTAAAATACAAGTATGTGTCTTCTCTGTCGACTTTTACAGTGAGGAAAGGTTCAAACATCACATGGAAAGGTTCAAAATGCACCAGACACACATTTAGAGTCGTTTCAGAACTGTAATTCTTAATATCCACAATAAATCAAATGTTTCTTTTTACACATTCTTTGGTGTCTTTATTTTACTGTAAAAGCATGTTTCAGTTAAAGGTAGCACCACATGCAGCCACAGACAGAGACAAACATGAATGATGTAATACAGGTTATAAAAACTGTGTCATTACAGAAGCTTTATTCAAGTTAAGAAACAAGTTGATACAGTGAGAGGAAGTAAAAGCTGGTATAATAAAAGTAAATGAGTAATATTCAATCAAAGGCAGTGAGTAAACAGATCCAGTGATCTTCTTCATTTAATCAGAGTCACTGCTGATCCAGGAGCTGCAGGGCCACTGTAAAAACACAAGACGTACATTTAATCATTCAAACACTGCAAAACACAAAAACACTCCAGAATTCAGGTTTTAGCTTCTCTTTTTAATAAACCATTTATTCTTATTCAAACATAATCCAAGCCTTTTTTCATTTGAAAAATAAACACAAACAGAAATAATGAATGGAATGAGGCAGAAAGAAGTAAAAATGTAGAACAGAAAGTCAGATCCCTGGTTAACTCTGAGCCAAAATGTAATCAAATACATAAAAGTAATCTTCATTTATGTATTATTTTGTCGATGTAAGTGACTCTATTGTGTTGCAGAATGAAATGTGACGTTAAAAACATACCAGGCCCTTTACATTTCAGTGTTTTCTCAGTTTTATGTTGAATCCAGTCGTGTATACGGCTCCTTTAAATGTGAGTAAATGACACAGATCTTGTCAAAGTGGATCATACACATCATACACTCCAGTGTGAAAATCAACACTGTTGTTTTTCAGTTGATTTCTTCAGTGAGTGCAGCTGTGAGTGGAGGTTACCCTGTAACAGTCTTTGTCTTTCTTCTGGAGACTGTCCACACCCTCCTCTTCCTCCTCCTCTTCCTCCTCCTCTTTCTCCTCCTCTTCCTCCTTCTCCTCCTCTTCCTCCTCCTCTTCCTCCAACGTGTCCATGTCTGTGCCAGTGCCAGTGTCTGTTTGGACTGTGGCCTGATGGGAAATAGTCGACACACAAGACACTAGGTTACACCAGTATCAGGTCATGTCCAGGTTGAGGACGCCAAAGCCACAAAGAAAAACACTGTAGAGTGTGAAAATGACACAAACAGATTTTACACCGAGAACTGTGACTAACTGAGATCTGTGACTCCAGGGGGCGCTGTTGCAGATTTACACATATCGTCTACTGCCCCGAAACAGGAACATTAACCCTAACCTTATCAGTGGGTAGTTAATTAAAAGCTGTTTGAATAATGATAGAAAATGATTTCAATGTTTGACTCCAGTTCAGTCACATGTTCTGACAACAGCTGTCACTGTCACATTTAGTGACTTATGTTCTCCTGCCTTTGTACAGACCACAAACACAAGAGAGTGGGTCCAAAATGAAAAGGTTTAATAAACAGACGCTGAAATCTGCAACAGCGCCCCCTGGAGTCACACCAATCATAAAACATTTAATACATTGTTGCTCCAAAAAACTCATTTGACATTCTAACGACAACACACAACTTAAAACTGTAAGCACTGAAAAACTGAGAAACTTTAATAAAAATGAGCTGCATTTATTGTCATTTGTTGCAGATTATATCGACACAAGGGTTTAGTATTTGGCTCAGCGGGGCCTGCTCTGTGGTGTGTTCTTTTTGATGACAGAATGTGACAACAGTGTTTTGTTTCATCAGATTTGTTTAGGGGTCAGAAGTTTTGTTTGGGGTTTAGAGAAAAAGATTTTAAGAAAGATGTCTTAGTAATTGTTTAATAAATTAGCAATGACCTAACTGTCATGTATTAAATGGACATAAAGACAATAATGCATTATCTTGATTTGTCCTGAACAAGCTGGAATTCCAATCCCTAAAATCAAAGACAACACACTTCAACTTTTCATTTTTAATCCATACACTTCAAAAGTTAAGCTGAGATGTGAGTCCAATCAGTTTGTAACTGATCACGTTATTTATTTCCCAAACTTACTTTTTACATTTAGTTAAACTGATTTGTAAAAAAAACACTTTACTTTTATTTTTACTCAGTTACATGTATATGTATTACATGTTATGTATTTTGTTAATACACATTGCACTAATAATAAAGCTGTTCATAGTTTAATACATTTATTTATGAAGAACAAAAATGTTAATGTAACACTTGCCCCCATTTTTCATGAGCGTAACTCAAAGATCTAAAACTTTTTCTATTTTTCTCAAATATTCACAAATCTGTCCAAATCTGTGTCAGTGAGCATTTCTCTTTTGCCGAGAGAATCCATCCACGTCACACGTGTGGCATATCAAGATGCTGATTAGAGAGAATGATTATTGCACAGGTGTGCCTTCGACTGGCCACAATAAAAGGCCACTGTAAAAGGTGCAGTTTTATCACAGCACAATGCCACAGATGTTTTGAGGGAGAGTGCGATTGGCCTGCTGACCGCAGGAATGTCTATAAACAGACGGGACAAAAAAACAATCGGGACAGGAAGAGGGAAAAACTGGGACATTTGAGTGTTTTTGCAGATATTCCCCGGGACACAGGACAGGGGGTTTAAAAATAAAAGACTGTTCCGGAAAAAACGGGGCGTATGGTCACCCAACGTGGTAGGCTAGTGTAACCAAGCAGATTGACAGGAGACACAAGTTTATTTTTAGCTGTTACTCTTTACTTTAACACTCCCCAGAGACACACAGCATTTCTTTTTGGAACTCACACCTTGGTGTCGTAAAACTCATAAGATGAACATTACACAGAACAGTAACAAAAGTGTGTTACATACTTCTCTATAAGAAACGTCCCTGTTTCCAACATTCCTGAACATTAAGTCCAACAAAACAATTACAAAACTAAAACAGAGGGGGCCCACATTCACTAAAATCCAGCTCAATATAAAACCACAAAAACCAACACAATGGGGATCAAACTGTGCAATAACAACAAGCTAAAGGTCCAAAAACCTCAAACCAGACGCTCAACCAACCACTAAGTCCTTTAGATGTGAAGGGGCCCCCACAATCCGGCCCGAGCGGCACTGCATTGGCGAGGACAGAGAGGGATGATGCACAACTTGAGCCCACTCATCCGGCTCTCAGTAGGAACGCTCAACCACACAAACCAGCCTCACAAGCACAAGAACAAACCTTCATAATAAAGTTTCTGTCTCTCAAAGCTCTCAGAGGCATAGAGTCTGGCAGCACCAAAAACCAACTCAAGCCTCTACAACTTCAAAGTAACATATACCACCACCGATCTGGCCCCCTCGGAGTCCAACTGCGGCGCAGACACAAGAACATTTGCCTGAACTCAGGCCTCATATCCATGCTTGAGCTAGAACACATTAATTTCGAGCTGGTGTTTTAGGCAAAAGCAACTTGTTTCACAAAACTGTCCCATTCACCTCCACAAGAAAGTTACATTTTTTCACTCCAGATCTTCCCTGTCATCAGTCACACCTGTCGACACACCTGAAACTCTTTCCCTCATCAGCCAGCTCACTCCTCGTCTCTGTAAGATTGTTCTTCTGACTCCATGAGTGAACGGCCAGCACTGCTTGTTCCTGGTCCCATTACCTGTTCCTGCTAACCCGGTCTAGCTGCTAGTTTCTGTCACCAGCTTTGGTCCAGTTGAATCCTGCCTGTTCATCTGGTCCACTTCCTCAGGCTCTTGTCTAACGTCAGCTCTCTCGAAGCTGCACAATCTCAGTCATGTTTTCTTTCACATTACATACTATTTTTCTTTTCTTTACTTATTTTAATAAATCTTCTCTTAACCCCTTAAAAATATGTATTGTGTGTAATGTGACCTCTCCAAATTAAAATTATTGCTGTTATTGAACCTTTTGAACTTTAAATACAAGTGTGGGCTCTTTGTAAAGGTAACAACCTCTAGTTTCACCCACAACAGTCAGAATCTCTCTAAGTACTACTGATACAATTTTATACACTTTGGAACACACAGAGAAAATTATTTTTTGTGTCCTCGCCTGAAATATTTAGTGAAAATAAAGGTGTCAAAAGCCTCAGCAGGTAGTTGAGGACTAAAACACACTATGGGCAAAAATAATAACTTGATGACTACTCACATTTCAAACTTGAAAACGATATCTGTAAAAATGAATTTTTTACACCAGTTTTTATGTTGGTAGGTCCATGCGTTTTATAGAGGGACCATAGTTTATCCAAACTCATCCAAATTGGACACATTTGGAAAACGTATGAAAAAGTGCAATAAGTTCTGAATGCTTCAACCCACAAGCATCAATGAGGGCTCTACTGAAAGCTTACATCTAGGAATCTGTATTTACAAACATAATCACTCTATTGGTTATGAAAAATAATATTCCATAATAATAAAACAATAAAATTGACATGTTTACATAAAAAAATAGTCTAAATGAGTGTTATGGGCCAAAATATATATTTTTGAATAATATCCACACATAAAAAACATACTGCAAACTATATACATAGGTTATAAAACTATTGGTCAATGTTACAATATATGTGTCAATGTTACATTATATGTGTCTGTTTTGTTAAGAGTGAGAAAACTTAAATAAGCATTAAGTTTAAAGTGACATTAACATGCTTTACCTTTAGTCAGCATTTCAGTGTTCTAATGTGTTCAGGAATATGTATTTCATGTGTGTTTGTATTTAGGTTATGGTCATAGTAAGATCGCGCTGTGCTAAATGTCCTATTACGCTATCCGTAGTTGAGAAGTAAATACTCACACACTTCTCGGGCGTTTCAGCGGTTTGCTCGAGTTATATTTATGGCGCTTCATTCACATCTGTCTACTTCTCATGTCTGACGTAGCATCGTCGGTATGTATACTTTGTTTTGTGAGATTATTCTGAAAGTATTATTCGTTATTTTTGACAATAATTGCGAGTTTGTAGAGTGTAATCTGCCTATGGTTTGAACTCACGTCGGATATGCATATGCTAGCTCTCACGTGTTCATTTGTTACGAGCTGCACGGTAAAGGTGCTATAATGGCCAGAATGTATTTCACATGCGTTTCTTTATTAGTGTTAAAATGAGTACAAACAAAAATGCAACTGTAATTGTGCAAATTAGCCTTTATTCATGTGTTATTTGTTATTGCTCCTTTGTGTGTTGCAGTTTCACTATTTTCCTTAACAACAAAAAACCTGTGGAACTAAGAATTAATCTTCAGAGTCTTGGTGTGGGGAAAAAGTTTAGCTGGCCGTCAGGATATTAAGTTGACATACCGAGGACGGTCATATGTGTCAATGTTACAATATATGTGTCAGTGTTACAAAATATGTGTCAATGTTACAAAATATGTGTCTATGTTACAAAATATGTGTCTGTGTTACAAAATATGTGTCAGTGTTACAATATATGTGTCAATGTTACAAAATATGTGTCAATGTTACAATATATGTGTTAATGTTACAAAATATGTGTCAATGTTACAATATATGTGTCAATGTTACAAAATATGTGTCAATGTTACAATATATGTGTCAATGTTACAAAATATGTGTCAATGTTACAATATATGTGTCAATGTTACAATATATGTGTCAATGTTACAAAATATGTGTCAGTGATTTTAATGTTCATGTTTGTTGTGAGTCACAGTCTCTGACCCGGGACTTTCTGAACCTCCTTGACTCATTCAATCTCAAGCAATCTGTCTCTGGCCCAACGCACGAAAAGGGTCACACACTAGACCTCGTGTTATCCTATGGTGTTTCTATCTCTGTGAATGAAATCCGTGCTACGTCTTTCTCTGATCACTCCCTAATTCTGTTCACTATGTCAGTTCCATTCTCAGGTGGTGCCCCTTGTGTCTCCAAGCGGGTCTCGCGTACGCTTAACTCCTCGACTGCTGAGCAATTTTCAGCCGCCTTTAATGTCTCCCCTTTGTGTAGGCTGTCACTGAGCTATAGCTCTGAGTACTCTGCTGATGAGCTTCTTTCCATGTTCTCATCAGCTTGCACTGGCATTCTGGACTCTGTTGCTCCTTTCAAGGCCAAACGCAAAAAAGCTCATACTACACCATGGCTCAACGGTGCTACATGTGACCTCAGACGTGCCTGTAGGCGGGCAGAGCGCAGGTGGCAGAAGGACCGCCTCCACGTGTCCTCCAAATCCTCCGAAGTTGCTTGGCGGATTACCACCGAGCTGTAAAACCGCCAAATCACAGTACATTTCCACCATGATCTCCAGAAACAGTCACAAACCCCAGGTTCTCTTCAATACATTAAATTCTCTCATAAATCCCAAAAACGGATCCCCTGTTTTGCCCTCACCAGCCCTCTGTGAAAGTTTTCAAAAATTCTTCATTGAGAAAATTACAGCACTCAGGCCTTCCCATACCTCCACCCCCACTTCCCACTCCCCACCCCTCCTCAGCCAGCTGTCCTATTGCAGTTTGAGCCCATTACCCTATCCTCCCTTTCTGATGCAGTCAAACATCTGCAGCACTCAAACTGCCCTTCCGATTGTCTGCCCTCCCGTCTTCTCAAGGATGCTATAGTTCTTGATACGGTTGCTCCCGCTCTTCTACTGCTGATTAATGCCATTCTCTCTTCTGGGTGCGTCCCGGATGCCTTCAAGCATGCTGTGGTGCAGCCTCTACTAAGAAGCCAAACTTTGACCCTCTATCCTCTCAAACTTTAGGCCTATCTCAAAACTGCCATTTCTGTCTAAAATCCTTGAGCGAGAAGTTTATGTCCAGCTCCACTCCTTTTATCTCATAACAACATCTACGAAATTCCAGTCCGGCTTTAGAACAGCCCACAGCACTGAGACTGCTCTCCTGAGAGTGCTCAACGACCTGCTCCTAGCCGCTGACACGGGCAGCCCGGTGATCCTTGTGCTTTTAGATCTCACAGCAGCCTTTGACACGGTGGACCACAGGATTCTGCTGTCACGGCTTGAGCATCGCGTAGGCATCAAAGGCACTGCCCTGATTTTTTTTCAGTCCTACCTGGCCGACAGGAGCTTCTGTGTCCAGCTGGGAGACTTTACATCATATGTTGCCCCCCTCACCTGTGGGGTCCCTCAAGGCTCTATACTAGGCCCTATCCTATTTTTGTTGTATATTTTACCCCTAGGGGAAATCCTGGTTAAGCACAACATCTCCTTCCACTGCTATGCTGACGATGTCCAGCTGTATCTCCCCCTAAAGTCTGATGGACAGGCTGCAATCCATTCTTTGCTTGACTGTCTGTCTGACATAAAGACATGGATGGGTTCAAACTTCCTCAACCTCAATCCGGGTAAGACTGAAATAATTATTTTTGGCAAAACTTCCCCGGCCTTTTCCATCGACGCCCTGGGCCCTCTCGCCTCTAACGTCAGGTCCTCTTTCAGAAATCTGGGGGTGATCTTTGATAGTGCCTTCAAGTTTGAGCAGCAGGTCAGTGCAGTAGTCAGGAAAAGCTTTTTTCATTTGAGAAATATAGCTAAGGCCAAAGCCTACCTGCCCCAGAGTGATCTAGAGAGAGTTATCCATGCTTTCATCTCCTCTCAACTGGATTACTGCAACGCGCTATACACTGGCATTAACCTTTCCCAGCTCCGCCGCCTGCAGTTGGTTCAGAACTCAGCCGCTCGACTCCTCACTTGCACAAAAAAGCGAGAACATATCACCCCGGTCCTCGCATCACTACACTGGCTTCCCATCCGCTACCGCGTTGATTTTAAACTGCTACTTATAGTCTTTAAATCCCTCCATGGTGTGGCCCCCACATACCTATCTGAGCTTCTCCATCACCACATCCCCTCCAGAGCACTACGGTCAGCTGACCTACTGCTGTTGGAAGTGCCCAGGTCCAGGCTAAAAACCAAGGGGACAGAGCCTTTGCAGTAGCAGCCCCAGACTCTGGAACTGCCTCCCCCTCCACATCCGTGCAGCCCAGTCTCTAAACATTTTTAAGTCTCTCTTGAAGACTCACCTCTTTTCTCTAGCCTTTGATTAGTGTCAAAGGGTAGAGAAAGGCCTACATTATTTTAACTCCTGTAGTTATTTGTATTGTTGCCCTTCTTCATTTTATTTTAATCTGTTTATATTTTATGAATATTATTTCTTCTTTGTCTTCCTTTGTTTATTGCACTTAGCATTTTATTGTGGGTGTAACACGGGTGTCAAAACCCTGTTGACTGCATCCTCTTGCCGGTTTTTACTCTTTGGTTACGGGTCTTAAGTCACGTGGTCAAAACCGACCAATTATCTCCCTTTATTAAGCGCTACCCGGAAGCTACCGGTAGATGCGAGAGACACGAGAGGAAACGGTTGCTGCTGGTAGGTTTTACTTCGGTTCATGACTTTTTGTTATACAAAGCTATGAAAATAAATGTATATGTTAACTCATAGGAGCCAACTGCCGTTGCCTAAACACCGCGAATAAGCTGAGCATTTAATCCGGAAAACCGGAAGTGGTGAGTAGAGCTAGCATGTTGTATTGTGAATGGGTTAGCATAGCAGCCGTTCCCATTGTTTTATATGGGTCCGGTTAGCATTTCTCAATTATGCCAAGTTTCTACAAGTTTATCTTTTACAATATTGTTGTCAATTGCACTTTTAAAGTATTGCTGCTGTATTGAATGACTGTGTGCCAATACTATGCACTTTAGTCCTGGAAATTAATTATATTAATCATGTTGCTGATTAATATAAATTATTGATTGAACATTTCAAGTATATTGTATGATTACTGACTTTATACATGTGAAAAGTATTTATAATACAACTTGTATTGTTAAGATTTTGGATTGTGTACACATAGATTATTAAAATGCATGGTCCTGTTCTTTGCACAGGCCAGGTTGATGATGGCAAGCTAAGATAGGCTTTCTAGCCCATGGAATGGAAAGAGAACCTGAACCAACGCATCTGAGGAGATTCCTACACGGAACCCCGACATCCTGCTCTGTCTGGGCTGGTAGGAGGCTCCAGTAGCCGACGTTTATTCTTTTGCACACTTAAGCACCTACTCCGCTACGACCCATTGTTTCCCCCCCCCCCACTCACGTATCACGGACACCTCCCTTTGAACTTTGTTGTGGGTCGTAGGAGTTGGGTTGCTGAGTGCAACGGACTGTCCAATTGTGTTTAATCTGTTGCAACTCTGTGAGTGCTTCAGATAAATTGTGTGGACATTATCATAATTGTACATGATTGAGACATTGTAAATATGAGAGTCCGCTCTCTGAATGGCCATTCCTTATTCTTTATTCTTTATTCTTCATTCTTTCTTCATTGTGTTGTTGTATGTTATTGTTGTTTATATTATTGAATACAAAGTACCATCTAAAAGCTAAAAGCAGTCTCTTGCCTCCTCTCTCCCTGAGCCGTACTTATTCTTCTGACTTAGCCCTTTTAACGAGATACTATCAGTATTGTTTCTTATGTTGTCTTTATATATCCAAACACATATTTAAAAACCGGTTATGCAACGTACATGCTACATAATTGTGGCAAGCTAGCCAGGAGAGAGATTAGGCAGAACTGTGAGTGTAATTTAGTATTCAGTGGACAAAAAGTACAACATGGATGTTTTGGAGAAAATTGGCATAAAAATTCCAAATGCAGTGGTCATTGAAGGTGTCACAAAAACAGAATCCGATGAAGAGGTTATTGGCTTTTTGAGCAAGTATGGCTCAATTTTAAAGTCTGAATTCATTGATGAGCCAGGGTCTATGTTTGATCAAAAATTCATTGTAGAATTTAGTTCGGGTGCTGCCATGGTTGCGCTGAGTAATCTGTTGCCATATACTTACGTTAGCCATAATAAAACCGTCACTTATGAAATCTCAGATCTTTCCACTGTATGTGCGGCTAAAGTTGAAAAATTAAAGACAAATACATATCTGTTAGAGCTGCAGAATCTTGCAAAACTAACTGGGAAGGACTATGCGAAGGTCCTTAAGGATGCGATGTCTCTGCTTGGTCATTCTATTGCAGAGTTGGGACCAGAGCTCTCTGAAGATGCAGAGGAAAGGGTACCTGATGCAATATCGGAGCCAAGAGCTCAGTTAAGATCCTCTTTGCCACCCATACAGGACCTTAACCCACCAGAAGTCCAACGTTATGTGGTAGAGCATATTGTAAAAAATGAAGACAGTGCATTGGTTCTTCTTTCTTCTCAACGACTGAGAGTTTTCTCGGGTCGGTTGCCTCGACCCCAGAATGAAACGGACTATGAGACATGGCGTTCTACTGTGGATTTAATGTTAAAAGATCCGTCTGTTTCAGATCTGCAGCGATCGAGAAAAGTCTTCGAAAGCCTTTTGCCTCCAGCTGCAGATATGGTAAAGCACCTAAAACCCGAAACACCTCCAGCAGTCTACATCCAAATCCTAGATTCCGCATATGGCACGGTCCAGGATGGGGACGAGCTCTATGCCAAGTTTATGGAGATGTTCCAGAATGCAGGAGAAAAACCCTCGTCATATCTTCAGCGGTTACAAGTTGCCCTCAGCTCAGCAGTGAAGAGAGGAGGTGTTCCACACAGTGAGGTTGATAAACACCTGCTCAACCAGTTTTGTAGAGGTTGCTGGGACAATACCCTTATCTCTGATCTCCAACTGAAACAGCCAAAGACAAACCCGCTATTCTTTGCTGAACTGCTGCTGCTACTCCGCACGGAGGAAGATCGTGAAGCTACAAAGACACTGCGCATGAGACAACACTTGGGTCCTGCCAAGGCTAATGCTCATTACGCCTATACTATGGGTGAAGAAAAAGAAAAGTCTGAAACTGCTACTCTTGAACGGCTTACTAAACAGTTGGCCAACATTCAAAGACAACTAGATGTACTGACTACTGCCCAGTCCAGATCTGCGCCATCTGCTGAAGCCAAAGCCACACCCAGCAGGCGCTATGGTGAGGGTCCGAGGGTGAGCAATCCAGAAAGAAACCCTTCTGTACTTAAGCCTGGTTACTGTTTTAGGTGTGGTGAAGATGGACACATAAGAACTCATTGTGAAAACCCTCCAAATTCTGCCCTTGTTGCTTCAAAGAAGAGGCAGTTTATTGAAAAACAAGGCAAATGGCGAAAAGCAAATTCATCATCACATCAGTCTTTAAACTAAAAGAAGTTCCTGTTACGGGGCAAACTGGAACTGCTTTCGACCAAGAATGTCCCAAGATACTGACATCTACTACGTGTCAAGAACAAACTTTTTCCTGTGCAGTTACCAAATCATACCTTCCAAAAGGGCTTATTGGATCCAAGTGCACAAGTGAAGTTAACATTGCTGGTCAAGTGTGTCACTGTTTGCTTGACACAGGGTCACAAGTAACCACTGTTCCGGTGTCGTTTTATAACAAACATCTGTCCCGTAAACCATTGAAATCCCTATGCGACCTCCTTCAAGTCGAAGGTGCCGCAGGACAAGCCGTTCCCTACTTGGGATACGTGGAAATGACTGTAATATTTCCCAGAGATTTTATTGGCATTGACACAGAAGTGAATACACTTGCGCTCGTAGTGCCAGATTGCTACTCTGAACTCCAGTCCCAAGTACTCATCGGGATGAATACTCTGGAACCTTTGTACAATCAGTATATGGGAAGTGAACACGCCAGTTTCCAGCCAGCAATGCATGGTTACAGAGCTGTCCTCCAACTGCTCCAGTTGAGGCACAAGCAAAACCAGTTGGGCAAGGAGGGGGTTGTGAGACTCTCCAGCAAAGTTCCAGTTGTTGTTCCTGCAGGTCACACAGTTGTTGTGGAGGGCTCCATCCGTACCATTATTCCACCTACAAGCTGCTGTGCACTCATTGAACATCCTGTATCACCGGTGGCTGGAGGGCTGTGCGTCCAAACCTGTCTTATCACAGTTTCAAATCATTCATCCAATAAAGTACCAGTTATTCTCAAGAATGAGTCGGAGCAGGATGTATCAATTCCACCTCTGAGTACCATTGCAGAATTTGTATTGACCCCTCAGATCTTGTCACATACTGCTTCTGTCGAACCCAATACAACTTCTCAACGGTTGCAACCAGATTTTGGTGACTCACCATTATCTGAAGAATGGAAAGAAAGGATCACAAACAAGTTAAATGCAATACCTGAAGTCTTCTCACACCACGACTTGGATTTTGGAAGAACCGATAAGGTCAAACATAGCATCAAATTACATGACGAAACTCCGTTTAAACATCGTCCAAGGCCCATACATCCACAAGATATTGAGGCTGTGCGTAAACATCTGCAAGACCTTCTGCAAGCTGGAGTAATCAGAGAGTCAGAATCTCCGTTTGCTTCTCCAATTGTTGTTGTACGCAAGAAAAATGGTGACGTCCGTCTTTGCATTGATTTCCGGAAGCTGAACCTTCAAACCATAAAAGACGCTTACGCCCTTCCTAATCTGGAAGAGTCATTTTCAGCGTTGACTGGTTCAAAGTGGTTCAGTGTTTTGGATCTCAAGTCAGGCTACTACCAGATTGAGATGACTGAAATGGACAAGGAGAAGACGGCGTTTGTTACCCCCTTGGGGTTTTGGGAGTTCAATCGTATGCCACAAGGTGTTACAAATGCTCCCTCAACGTTCCAACGCCTCATGGAAAAATGTATGGCAGATCTTCATCTTAAGCAAGTCCTAGTGTTTCTGGATGATCTTATTGTCTTTTCCAGCACAGTGGAAGAGCACGAGGAGCGTCTGTTGCGTGTTCTCCACAGGCTGAGGGAATATGGTCTCAAGTTGTCACCAGAGAAATGTAAATTTTTCCAAACCTCTGTAAGATACCTGGGTCACGTGGTATCTGAGAAGGGGGTGGAGACCGACTCTGAGAAGATTATTGCACTGAAATCCTGGCCAGTTCCGCAAACATTTAAAGAACTTAAGTCCTTCCTCGGATTTGCAGGCTATTACAGACGGTTTATCTGTGGTTATGCTGCCATCGCCAAGCCGCTCAACGACTTGACGAGAGGCTATGGTCCAACCCACAAGTCCAAGCATGGGAGGGTTAGTACGAGCATCAAGGCTCAAGATTTTAAACGGCCGTTTGGAGAGAGATGGACGCCAGCGTGTCAGCGTGCCTTTGAGACACTAATTGACAGCCTGACAACTGCTCCAGTTCTTGGATTCGCTGACCCAAAGAGGCCGTATATTCTGCATACTGATGCCAGTACAATCGGGCTCGGGGCAGCCCTGTATCAGGAGCAAGATGGTCATCTAAGGGTCATTGCATATGCCAGCCGGGGTTTATCTGCCAGCAAGTCAAGATATTCCGCACACAAACTGGAGTTTCTTGCATTGAAGTGGTCCATTACGGAAAAGTTTCACGACTATTTGTATGGAGCTAATTTTGTTGCAGTTACTGACAACAATCCACTTACTTACATCCTAACGTCAGCTAAGTTAGACGCAGCTAGTCATCGTTGGCTTGCTGCTATTTCCACTTACACCTTCACGCTTCAATACCGTGCCGGTAAGCAGAACCAGGATGCAGATGCTCTTTCTCGACGTCCACATGACTCTATACCTGAAGGTTTCTCCGATACCAATATCATCCGACAGTTTACACAAGAGCACAGTAATGAACTTGGGTATGAGGTTGCACCAGAGGTTATTGCTGCCATCTGCCATAGCTGTCTAGCAAGATCCTCTCTCTCTCTCTCTTCTGATGTACACACCATCACACTGGTCTAGTCCCTGAGTATGTCCGTCAAGGCCATCCCTGACAGTTACATCAACGAGAATCAACACGGACTTCCAGTTGTTTCATCCTTGTCTTTTCAGGAACTCAAGGCAAAGAAAGATCTGATCCTGTAATTAGAGAAGTTATCTATCAGCTGGAAACGGGAGGAAGTGTTCCTCCAACTGTACGACAAGAACTCCCTGAACTCGCATTGTTGCTTCGGGAGTTGAATCGACTTGAGTTGCAAGATGACATTTTGTACAGGAAAAGACAAGTGGGGGAAGAGGTACAGTTGCAACTTGTCCTGCCGGAGAAGTTAAGGTCCCTGGTGCTGACGAGTCTCCATAATGATATGGGACATATGGGAGTTGAACGGACATTAGACCTTGTTCGATCCAGATTTTTCTGGCCTCGCATGTCGAATGACGTGGAGACCAAAATTCGTACCTGCGATCGGTGTGTGAGGAGGAAAACTCTGCCGGAGAGAGCAGCACCTTTGGTCAACATCACCACCACTCGTCCATTGGAGTAGGTCTGTATGGATTTTCTGTCCCTCGAACCAGATCAGAGTAACACGAAAGATATTCTCGTTCTTACAGATCACTTTACCAAGTTTGCCGTGGCTTTACCCACGCCCAATCAGAAAGCCCGGACAGTGGCGCGTTGTTTATGGGAAAACTTCATAGTGTGTTATGGCATTCCTGAACGCCTTCATTCTGATCAAGGACCGGATTTTGAGTCAAAACTCATTAAGGAACTCTGTGAAATCTCAGGTATTGAGAAGACGAGAACTACACCCTACCATCCCAGGGGAAATCCGGTTGAACGCTTCAACAGAACACTCTTAAATATGTTGGGAACCCTTGAGTCTCACCAGAAGATCAAGTGGAAAGAGTATGTCAAACCGCTGGTCCATGCGCATAACTGTACCAAAAGTGAAGTTACTGGGTTTACGCCATACGAGTTAATGTTTGGTCGTTCACCTCGCCTTCCAGTGGATATTGCTTTTGGGCTACCAGTTAGGGAACATCAATCATCGTCACACTCTAAATACGTGGAAAATCTGCGCTCCCGACTTGAGCAAAGTTACCAGATTGCTTCAAAGAATGCAGGGAGATCAGCAGCCAGAAATAAACACCGGTTTGACCAGCGTGTGATTCCATCAAGCTTGGAAGTTGGTGATCGTGTTCTCATTCGTAATGTTAGACTGCGTGGGAAACACAAGCTGGGCGATAAGTGGGAGCGGGATGTGTATGTGGTCCTCAGCCGTGCTGGTGATTTACCAGTATACACAGTGAGGCCGGAGAAGGATGTTCATGCACCAACTCGAACACTTCACCGTGATCTCTTACTTCCCTGTGGGTTCCTTCCAGCCGATACATCCAGTGATTTTCCAAAACCTTCAGCTGCTCGTAAACCATTGACCCGCAGTCAGCGGCTAGCTGATTCGTCCGCTGAGCAGGATGATGATGAATGGGATTTCTCGTATTTTGCACCCCACTCATCTAGGGAATTTCAGTTGGAGTCTGCTGTCCCCATAGCAGCTCAAGAATCAAGTTCAACGCAAAGCTGTGAACCTCATTCCAGTAGTGTTCCTGTGGTTACACTTACCAATCATGCTGATCCTGATCCAACGTCTTTGCCTCAACACTTAATTGATCCTGGGGAGTCCTCTGCTACCACTGAAGCCACTATGCTACCTCCGAACAATCCAAAGTGCTTACCTACAGATAAGGATTGCACTGAACCTTTAATTCCGCCTGAAGAAGGGATGCATCTTGAGATGGATGTCCCTGAGGATGAGGAAGTAGAATCGGGTGGCCAAGCAGAGACATCTCCTGATTTGATCGAGACCCAATCTAACTCACCTGTTTCTGACAATTCTGATTTCACTTTAGATGTAGTGGAACCTGATCAAACTATCCGTCGGTCTTCCAGACAGCGACAGCCGCCTAACCGTTTCGGTTATTCCGCTTTAGGCAAACCCTTGATCTCGGTTGTGCAGACACTCTTTCATAGTCTGGCAGATGTTTATGGCGAAGTGTTTAATATTACCCCCGCAGCACACTGTAACTTTGAATCAACCATTCAGGTTGTTTAGCAAAGTCTAAAAGTCTTAAGTCACGTGGTCAAAACCGACCAATTATCTCCCTTTATTAAGCGCTACCCGAAGCTACCGTAGATGCGAGAGACACGAGAGGAAACGGTTGCTGCTGGTAGGTTTTACTTCGGTTCATGACTTTTTGTTATACAAAGCTATGAAAATAAATGTATATGTTAACTCATAGGAGCCAACTGCCGTTGCCTAAACACCGAATAAGCTGAGCATTTAATCCGGAAAACCGGAAGTGGTGAGTAGAGCTAGCATGTTGTATTGTGAATGGGTTAGCATAGCAGCCGTTCCCATTGTTTTATATGGGTCCGGTTAGCATTTCTCAATTATGCCAAGTTTCTACAAGTTTATCTTTTACAATATTGTTGTCAATTGCACTTTTAAAGTATTGCTGCTGTATTGAATGACTGTGTGCCAATACTATGCACTTTAGTCCTGGAAATTAATTATATTAATCATGTTGCTGATTAATATAAATTATTGATTGAACATTTCAAGTATATTGTATGATTACTGACTTTATACATGTGAAAAGTATTTATAATACAACTTGTATTGTTAAGATTTTGGATTGTGTACACATAGATTATTAAAATGCATGGTCCTGTTCTTTGCACAGGCCAGGTTGATGATGGCAAGCTAAGATAGACTTTCTAGCCCATGGAATGGAAAAGAGAACCTGAACCAACGCATCTGAGGAGATTCCTACACGGAACCCCGACATCCTGCTCTGTCTGGGCTGGTAGGAGGCTCCAGTAGCCGACGTTTATTCTTTTGCACACTTAAGCACCTACTCCGCTACGACCCATTGTTTCCCCCCCCCACTCACGTATCACGGACACCTCCCTTTGAACTTTGTTGTGGGTCGTAGGAGTTGGGTTGCTGAGTGCAACGGACTGTCCAATTGTGTTTAATCTGTTGCAACTCTGTGAGTGCTTCAGATAAATTGTGTGGACATTATCATAATTGTACATGATTGAGACATTGTAAATATGAGAGTCCGCTCTCACTGAATGGCCATTCCTTATTCTTTATTCTTTATTCTTCATTCTTTCTTCATTGTGTTGTTGTATGTTATTGTTGTTTATATTATTGAATACAAAGTACCATCTAAAAGCTAAAAGCAGTCTCTTGCCTCCTCTCTCCCTGAGCCGTACTTATTCTTCTGACTTAGCCCTTTTAACGAGATACTATCAGTATTGTTTCTTACGTTGTCTTTATATATCCAAACACATATTTAAAAACCGGTTATGCAACGTACATGCTACATGAAGCACTTTGGTGTGGCTCAGCCATCTGTAAATGTGCTATATAAATAAATTTGACTTTGACTTTTGACTTTGACTCAATGTTACAAAATATGTGTCAGTGTTACAAAATATGTGTCAATGTTACAAAATATGCATCAATGTTACAATATATGGGTCAATGTTACAATATATGGGTCAATGTTACAATATATGTGTCAATGTTACAATATATGTGTCAGTGTTACAAAATATGTGTCAATGTTACATAATATGTGCAGTGGTGGACGAAGTACACAAACCAAGTACTTGAGTTAAAGTACAGATACACTAGGTAAAATATTACTTCAGTAAAAGTAAAAGTACTCCCTTTTAACTTTCACTTGAGTAAAAGTACAAAAGTATTTGCCTTCAAATGTACTTAAGTATCCAAGTACTAGGCTATAATGCCCTTATAATTTTTGTCAGTCTCTTGCCCCCTTTAGGCGCCAGGAATTATTTAAAAAATACAGATTTTTGAGATCCAAATTTCAAAAGGCTGTGGTTTGAAAATGATACGAGATAGAGTCCTACTCTAAACTAGAAAAATGTCAGGTATGACCCAAAGTATTTAAGTAAATAAATTTTAAGCATCTAATTTGCATATAATTTGCATACCATGACATTATATATTGGCGGTTATGTTTTTTCAGTACATACACACTAATGAACATATTAGAATAGTTTTTTTCTTTTTCTGAAATAAAGAATAACTACAACTTCTCATATACCATAACTAGTAAACGTAAGCAAATAGTTCTGAGAAATATACACATGTACTGTATGTGTGTGGTTGCAGTTGCTTTATCTTTTCTTATCCGTCCATGTGGCATAGTTAGTAGTTTTTTAGAGTGTGGGACCTCTCATAAAGCACAGCACACAGCCATCACTTTTATTACGATCGCTGCTTTGATTAGTGCATTCTCGCTGACTATGTTTACTCTGCCTCTCCTCCTCGACTGGGTAAAGTGTCAGGATGAACAACACGTATTTGTCCCAAACAGCTGTCAATAGAAGCCGCATTATTCCCAAACTCCCTGTCACTACCGCAGCCACGGCGAGTACACCCGCCCCGGCTTCTATCACCTGTGCTAAAAGTAAAGCTGCAGGTGCCGCGCACTACGGCTTCGGCTTTAGTTTCCTCCCGTTTCTTTCACTGATGTTTGGTAAAACGTGGGAAAAACAGCGTGTGCTTTATGAGAGACGCTGAGAAAGGCACGAGCAGCGGCGCCGCTGTCCAAGTCACAGACGCACTCACTCTCACTCATTCTCACTTTCACTCGGCTGAAAAGACTCTAAAGGTAGATGTTCTCCCTCAGAATCAGAGTCAGACATTACTAATACCAAAGCTTCATCACAGGTGTATTTTTTATTTGTTATTTTCATGTTTATCAGCTCGCGTGTAGAGAATGAGGCTTCTATTGAGCCGGTCCTGACACTCCCACTGAGGACGTCTTTGAGGTCTTCTTCTACAAAAATATTTAACGGAAACACAAGGAACGACTAATTTTGCAAAATGTACTTGAGTAAAAAGTAAGATATTTGACGTTGAAATGTAGTGAAGTTAAAGTAAAAAGTATCCCTTAATGGAAATACTTAGTAAAGTACAGATACTGGAAAAAACTACTTAAGTACAGTAACGAATTACATTTACTTCGTTACTGTCCACCACTGAATATGTGTCAATGTTACAATATATGTGTCAATGTTACAATATATGTGTCAATGTTACAATATATGTGTCAATGTTACAATATGTGTCAATGTTACAATATGTGTCAATGTTACAATATGTGTCGATGTTACAATATGTGTCAATGTTACAATGTGTGTCAATGTTACAATGTGTGTCAATGTTACAATATATGTGTCAATGTTACAATATATGTGTCAATGTTAGAAAATATATGTGTCAATGTTAGAAAATATATGTGTCAATGTTAGAAAATATATGTGTCAATGTTAGAAAATATATGTGTCAATGTTAGAAAATATATGTGTCAATGTTAGAAAATATATGTGTCAATGTTAGAAAATATATGTGTCAATGTTAGAAAATATATGTGTCAATGTTAGAAAATATATGTGTCAATGTTAGAAAATATATGTGTCAATGTTAGAAAATATATGTGTCAGTGTTAGAAAATATATGTGTCAGTGTTAGAAAATATATGTGTCAGTGTTACATAATATATGTGTCAGTGTTACATAATATATGTGTCAGTGTTACATAATATATGTGTCAGTGTTACATAATATATGTGTCAGTGTTACATAATATATGTGTCAGTGTTACAGAAAATATGTGTCAGTGTTAGAAAATATGTGTCAGTGTTAGAAAATATGTGTCAGTGTTAGAAAATATGTGTCAGTGTTAGAAAATATGTGTCAGTGTTAGAAAATATGTGTCAGTGTTAGAAAATATGTGTCAGTGTTAGAAAATATGTGTCAGTGTTAGAAAATATGTGTCAGTGTTAGAAAATATGTGTCAGTGTTACAATATATGTGTCAGTGTTACAACATTGTTGCAGAAAGCACAAGAGCATGTCACATGTGGAGCATTTTACTGGGGTTTTTCTTGGTGTTTACTTTCACCTCTGTGAAAGGACAAAGGAAAGATGTGATATCTTGATCTTCACATCAGACTACCCCCTTCCTGGTGACGACTGCTCCTCCTCCTGTAATGTAATATATTTACAAAATATAGTCACTTACTCATCCATTTTATTGTCAATAATTGTGTCTGTATTTATTATTGTACATGTTATAGTGTCTGCCAATCTAGTTTTTATCTAAAATATAGTCAAAAGCACAATATAAACACACTTACGTCTGATTATTGTAATCCAGCCCATTCTCGATTCAACCAGGAAATAAACGCTTTCTTTCCGACTGCTGCTGGTCCAAAATGTCAATAAAAAGAAATGTACATGCCTCCACTACATCCTCTAACAAGTATTTTATTATTTTTTGTAAGTTTTGCCATAGTTTTTATTTAAAAAAAGACTGTGAAAGCACAATAAACATGCGCCCGTCATATGACGCACGAGCTGTCTCATCGAGGAGAATTGTGTTCACGCCAAGGCACAGATGCTTCAGGCCGAAGGAAACCCTGGCATATTTACTATCGCTGGAATCTGTAGCGCATTGGCTATCCGTATATGGTCAACATGACCATTTACGGAGAACAACGAACGTGCTAGAAGCGTTCACGTGGTGCGTAATCGTTGCCAATGGCCGCACAGTCTGTGCATATCCAGGTCCAGCCCGGTCAAAACCCGTCAGAATTGGCTGAAAAAGGTGTCAATCGTAGGCTAACACTTCCTGTTAGCATTTTAGTAGCTTTTTTCGCGGTCTCGAAAGGACTTATGGCTTTTATTATCAATAGAAATTACAAAAAATGTCGTCAAAATGACCCGTCAAAGGTAGGACAAGTCCAAACTCAATCTTTGTGCTTGTCTGTAAAAAAGGCTCTGTTGTCGGCGCTGTGGTTGTAACGTGTTAAAATGGTTTATATCGCCGGAAAGATGAGACTTTAAGCTTTAATTTGGTATACATATTGTTGGGGTTTGCATGACGAGGTCTTAGCACAAAAAAGACGCTTTTTTGGAGCATGTTAGCGTCTTATAACTCAACCTTATTGACCTCTTTGATTATTCCTTCAAGACTGTCTCAATGGTGCCCACTGGTGGAAAGAAGAATGTACTGCACCTTGTTTCCTTTGAGTTCTTGTTAAAACAAAGCAGGTAGAACTTCAGGCTTAACTTGAGGAAATACTTCTGTGCATCAGAAGTTAGCTACAGTTTGTGAAGTTTTCTTTTTCGTTTGACTTTGTCGAGACATGAGACAGTTAGTATTTGGTTTGAAACATGACACTGACACAACTCTCACAAACACAGTACGCCCCCTAGTGGTGCATTTACAGCACCAGCTACAGACAACAAGAGAAAAGAAAGAGGAAAGTGACAAAGCTGTGGAGACAACTGCCTGAAAATGTTTTAAACCACGAGGTGCAGCTGCTCTTGAACATAAGCCCTGCACTCACAAGTGGAGTCAAGGCCTTTTATTACTGTTTACAGCTTTAACTTTGATTTATTTTTATAAAGCACAGCCCTCTGTCTGTGCTTCCTGCTTCCTCCTCAGATCTACACAGAGCAGTGGGTGGAGCATGTCTGCACCTCCCAGAGCAGTCACACTACACTTAGGTTTCATTTCTGTGAAAGAGGAACTCTCTCAGTCACTGTTATCGAGCGAAGAAATGGCACAGAACACACTCGACCGAGAGGCCTTGTCCTGTCCGATCTGTTTGGATCTACTGAAGGATCCGGTGACTGTTCCCTGTGGACACAGCTACTGCATGAACTGTGTTCAAAGCCATTGGGACCAAGAGGACGAGAAGCAGCTCTACAGCTGCCCTGAGTGCAGGCAGAGCTTCAGACCCAGGCCTGTTCTGGGTAAAAGCACCATGTTGGGATATTTAGTGGAGCAGCTGAAGAAGACGGGGCTCACAGCGCCCCCTGCTGACCACTGCTACGCCGGACCTCAGGATGTGTCCTGTGATGTGTGCACTGGGAGGAAGCTGAAAGCTGTCAAGTCCTGTCTGCAGTGTGTGGCTTCGTTCTGTGAGACTCACCTCCAGCCTCATTATGATGCTGCTGCGTTCCAGAAACACCAGCTGGTGGCGCCCTCTGACAAGCTCCAGGAAAACATCTGCTCTCGACACAACAAAGTGATGGAGATGTTCTGCCGCACCGACCAGCAGGTCATCTGCTCCCTCTGCTCTGTGGACCAACACAAGGACCACCACATGGTGACGGCCGCAGCAGAGAGGGCCCAGAGGCAGGCAGAGCTGCAGGCCGGGCGGGACCAGCTGCTCCAGACCGTCCAGGACAAAGAGACAGACCTGGAGAGTCTCCGACAGGAGGCCGAGGACATCAATCGCTCTGCTCATGAAGCAGTGCAGCACAGTGAGGAGAGCTTCACTGGGCTGATCCGTCTCCTGGAGAAAAGACGCTCTGAAGTGGAGCAGCAGATCCGGTCCCAGCAGGAGACTGAGCTGTGTCAAGTCCAAGAGCTTCAGGACAAACTACAGCAGGACGTCACTGAGCTGAGGAGGACCATCTCTGAGCTGGACGCACTGTCACTCACACCGGACCACATCCAGTTTCTACAACACTATCCTTCACTGTCCACAGCCGGACAGAGCCCAGACCGGTCCAGGATTCAGACAAGGCCCCGGCGCTACTTTGAGGATGTGACCACAGCTGTGTCAGCGCTCAGCCATAAACTACAGCTCACTCTGAGTGACGGCCTGACAAACGTCTCACTGGCTCTGAGTCAAGTCGATGTTTTACTGCCAAAACCTGAGCCCACCTCCAGAGAGGACTTCTTAAAATATTCACGAGAAATCTCACTGGATCCAAACACAGCAAACACATGGCTGTCACTGTCTGATGGAAACAGAAGAGTAACAGTTATGAGTCAAACACAGAGTTATCCTGATCATCCGGACAGATTCAGTGATTATTGTCAGGTGCTGAGCAGAGAGGGTCTGACGGGGCGTTGTTACTGGGAGGTGGAGTGGAGCGGGCGGTGGGTTTGTATAGCAGTTGCTTACAAGGATATTAAGAGAAAAGGAGACTCTGGTAAATGTGGATTTGGAAACAATGATAAATCCTGGGCCTTATGTTGTGACAAAACTAGTTCTTCATTTAGGTTTAACTCAGTCCAGTCCCAGGTCTCAGGTCCGGTTTCGTCCAGAATAGGGGTTTACCTGGACCACCAAGCAGGGTTTTTTTCCTTTTACAGCGTCTCTCAAACCATGACCCTCCTCCACAGAGTCCAGACCACTTTCACTCAGACACTGTTCACTGGAGTCAGGTTTGACTGGTCTAATTCTGGAGACACTGTACATTTTCCTAAACTCAAATAACTCTGTGTTGTTTAAAGCCACAGTTTGAGATTGTCACAGAGACTTTTACTGAAGTGATGCTAAAGGCTCTTTTGTGTTAATCACTGGTTTTGAGAAACAGGAACATTTAACTGTGTTTTAAGGCTTTGGAGAAATAATGATGTAAAAATATCAAATTTCTGGAGGACTTGAGTTTTTTTAACTCAATAAAAATAAAATGATCAGATAATGTTTGTTTTTTTCTTGAACTACATCCTGATGATTTTTGTCTCAGTTGAGTTTATTTGGAAACATGTAAATGATAAAGAAACACACACAAAACAATCAGTCTGTGTTTTATTTGAGTCAGAATGTAGAAGCTTTTGGATCATTTACTTTGGACATGTTCGATGTGTGCTTTCCAGTCGAGCTCCACAACTATTGTAACCTCCAGAAATTTACGTCTGATGCGTCAGTTTTGCTCCAAAAACAACGAGTCAAAGCAAAATCTACTTTCCTCATCCTCGGAGCCTCCTGCAAACTTTATTTAAAGAGTCAACAGTCTCCTCCACTTTTCCATCTTCAACAAAAATGACTGAGTATTTCTTGGACAAACTGGGGACTCTTTGAGTATAAAGTATATTAAATCTACAATATATGGTGTAAAACCATAGACGATTATATATTTGTAAAGTTTTAATTGTTTTAACTTCCATAAAGTGATTTTATAAAGAACTAAAAGTCTTTATAAATTAATGAATCCTGGTTGTTTTTTGGACCATTTACATTTATGTTTGTAATATTTCCCAAAAACAATAAAGAAAATGAATAAATAAAATAAATGACAGATTCAAAAATAGATGAACACAGAATTTAATGTAAATAATGACTGTGAATATTACAATGTGGAAGCATTTAATAATGAAACATTTGAAGAATACACTTTATCAATCATCCACATAAACAGTAGAAGTCTCTATTGTAAGTTTTTAAAAACAAAGACTACCTGAGTGAGTTTAAGAAGAGATTTAGTTTAAGTGCAGTCACAGAAACATGGTTTAGGAATGACATCATGGACAAAGTTCAAATGGATGGATATGAGCTTTATTCTGTAAATCGAGCAAACAAAAGAGGTGCAGGCGTTGCTCTAAACATAAAATCAAATTTGAAAAGTAAGAAAGTAAAGTAAAGGACAATAATAGAGAATAATGTGACGAAGATGGTGACAGTGGAAATAGTTTCTGAAACAACAAAGAACATCTTAATCAGTTGTGTTCACAGAGCACCAGCTCCTGTGTTTCACATTTACTGAACAAATAACAGAACCTTTGATAATATTACAAATAAGATGCAGATAATATGTGTAGATTTTAACATTCATTTGGATCATTTGGATAAAGATGGAGAGATTGATTTAAATAATTCTATGAATAGTAGTTAATAGTTAAAAGTTAAACAGAAACAGGTCAAAAAAAGCCCTGAAGGCACTAAACAAAAATCTGAAAAAACAAAAGTGTGATGCAGTTTATGTTGAAGATGTAAATGTAGCAGAGAACTCCTTCATGGAAAAGATAACTGCAAAAAAATACCTTTGAGAAAAAATACATCTAGATAAACCATGGATGAACGAAAGAATAAAAAATTCTTGTAAAAAGAAAAAAAAACAAAAACAAAAGAAGCTGAAGACAAGTATAAAAAATATAAAAATAAATTATAATGGAATATTAAAAAAAACAGAAAAAAGAAGAAAAGAATTACATCAAACGTATGTAATCACTTCAAATGATTAACTTACAACACATGTCAAAACAAACACAATAAATGATTATAATGGATACGTTTCAAATCAAATGAGAACCCACAGAGTAATGCACTGATTCTTTAAAGTCTATAAATCATAAATGTCCATAAATCATAAATGTCCATAAATCATAAATGTCCATAAATCAAATCAAAAACACAGTGTCACTCCAAAATAAAGTAGAATAATGCCAGAGGTTAAGCTGGTCGATCCATTGGACTCAAGATCTCTGGCCTGTCCCTGCCTGTCCATTTCTGTCCCTGTAACGAAAAGAAAACACATGGAGTGAGTCTTATGCACATTCATAATGATTAAAATCAATTCTCTTAAGATTAATAAATTCCGGATACATGGAAAGCAATACAAACAAAAGTTATCTCAATAAAGATTCTAAAATCCCAGTCAATTCTCCAAATATTTTGTAAAACCAGGTCAAAATCAAGTCCTCTGTTCCAGAATACTCTGCTGATTCTTCTGTTAGAGTTTGAAGTCATTTCTCAAAGGCTTTATTTATGCTGTAACTAGACCTGTGTTTCTTTGGAGGAAATCCTTTGTAGATCCCCCCTTTTCAGCTAAAAGCATGCTCAGTGCTATTTTCTTCTGTCCAGTCCTTGGACCAGTTTCAATTAACAGTTACAGCATCGCTCGGACAATTCATCCCTTTGTTGGTTATAATTATACTTCATTTAATCCACATAAAAATAAAGAAAAGGATATAAAGTATTTTCAAACTTGTAATGCTTTAAAAAGACTGTCTGTCCCAAATTAAATATGGACCATTTCTTAACAATGTTGACTCAGTTTTATTTCTACAGCCCAACGTCACATCAACAGTTTCCTCAAAGGGCTTCACAGACTGAACAAGACAACAGCCCTGTCCTTAGAGCCTCCATCAGGATCAGAGGAAAAACTCAAATATCCACGAGAAACAAGAGAGACCTCAGGGAGAAGCACAAATGTTGCATAAAAGACAAAGTCTGATGTTTTAGTGACTTCCCAACATGGACTAAACTGGAGCAAACTGAAACAGAGTTGAAATTCTTGTACAGATAGGAGTCTGTAAGTGTTAGCCCTGTTTTTCTGCTCTGTTCTCCATCTCCTCATGAAACAAACAGAGGAATGTAGCTCTAAACCAGAATCAAATGCAGTCTGTGAGAAACACGTGTCCTCACCTGTTCCTTTACACCTGACTCAGAGACGATAAGACGGCACAGAACACAGTCGACCGAGAGGCCTTGTCCTGTCCGATCTGTTTGGATCTACTGAAGGATCCGGTGACTGTTCCCTGTGGACACAGCTACTGCATGAACTGTGTTCAAAGCCACTGGGACCAAGAGGACGAGAAGCAGCGTCCAGGACAAAGAGACAGACCTGGAGAGTCTCCGACAGGAGGCCGAGGACATCGAGCGCTCTGCCCATGAAGCAGTGCAGCACAGTGAGGAGAGCTTCACTGGGCTGATCCGTCTCCTGGAGAAAAGACGCTCTGAAGTGGAGCAGCAGATCCGGTCCCAGCAGGAGACTGAGCTGTGTCGAGTCCAAGAGCTTCAGGACAAACTACAGCAGGACGTCACTGAGAAAGTCGTGCTTCAGATATTGTTTCACCTGAAAAATAAAAAGTGTTATTCTTAATAGTTTTTTCATCTACAGCGAGAAGTCCCACAAACTCTTAAAGTTTGCTGAGACTTAATAAGCTAGGCTTATCTGGATAAGTCTGGCTCATTTTGTTGTCATTAGTCACTGGGAACAGCGGCTGAGCCTGGTCTGGGGCAGGATTAAACTCGGGCTTAAACTCGGGCTTTAACTCGGGCTTTAACTCGGGCTTTAACTCGGGCTTTAACTCGGGCTTAGAACAAACATTTAGAGCATCAGAGAACTTTTATCACAAAGTAAGTGTAAAAGCATTTCTTTTAGTTTTGTCTCCAATGTTTAATCAGATTAATGAACTTTACTCACCACTAGAAACATCAGATTAATAAATTAAAGCAAAATTAAAGATTACAAGACTATAATTCAGTAGATTATAATCTACATGAGACTGAGGCAGTTTGTTTTGGTCTTTCATTTAAATGACATTATAATTCTAAACATCACATGTATGTGACAGGTTTGTGAATTAGCCTTTAGCTTACTTTATTTAACCTGATTCATTAACAGATTAAATTCTGTCTGTGTTGTGTTATTCTTGTGCAGCTCTTTGGTCAAACACGTTTAATTCAGAGAGATACATGTCTCAGTTTTCTTGTTCTCTCTAAAGCTCCGTCTCTGAAGGCAGGGTATGTCTGCGTTAGTTTCTGCGCTCGTCTTTGTTTACTCCGTCTGTTAAAAGGATGTTCAGGAGGTTCTGCCGACGCACAGTGTAATCGGCTCTGAAGTGACACTGGAGTTAGCCTGGCTCTGAGAGTCGTCTTTATGGAACTATGTTTACACTAATGCAGCTAGAATCCAGGCTGAAGCCACACTTTTCTGAGTTTTATGGAACAGCCCTCAGTTGTTCTGTTGGAAACAATATAAAAAGAACAAAAAGGGAACATGTATTCCTAACGGGACTGAGCGGTGGAACAGTGAAGGGTCATTCCTCTGAACTCTTCTTGACACTGTGATTGTTGTATTACCTCTTCCTTTGTGAGACTCCTGTCCTTGTTCATGTCCATCTCGCTGAAGGCCTCCATACTGCGAGGGCCCCTGGACACTGCATAAGCCTCCACCTCGAAGACCACTGTGGCGTTGGGCGGCACTGGACCTAATTCAACAGGAACGGCACAATCTCAAACACAAGGCTCACAGTTTCCTACAGTGAGGCTTGTAACAGTTGTGTGTTTAACAAACTAAATACATGTTATATATCAGAGCATAGGTATTACTCAATAGGTTTTGTGTCGCTCTTTGTTTAAACTGGGGTGCTTTGTTAGAACCTTGTGGTGCAAAATCAACATTTAAGTTTACTGCTGTTAGTTTATAAGCTTGGACCGGAGCTGGTTCTTGTAACAGACTCCATTCTCCTTTGTTTTTTTTTTAATGTTTATGATGTTTTAGCATCACTGTGCCCTCTCTGACTCCACAGACCGGGTCTAATGTAAGGAATAAACCACATAACGCTTTGGTCAAAGATGCAAAAAGCACTGGAATTGAAGCACATGGCCAGTTTTCAAACACAATCCACAGTGCACAGAAAAGAATAAACACGTGTTGGTCATTTACCCAGTCCTACCTGTGACACAAGCTTGAAACAGATATGGCTCAGTGTTTCCCACCAATTCAAATTTTCTCCACATACACTCTGACGATAAACATTCAAACTGTTATGTTTTGTGATATTGCTCTTGTGGTTATCATCTTTTATAACCACAACAGTGTTAGTACCCTACCCTCTGATGCTCAAACAATACATGCAACCAGTTATTAAGAGTTCCCATAGATGCAAAGTGTTTTAGGCTAACAGTTTGATAGTTCTGTGATGCATGCAGGAAAAGAGTGGGAGAAAGTGGAGAGACCTTAAACCGATGCATGCCTTTAGTTCATGCCACGGAGACTTTCCAAACACTGCCATGTCTTTAACTACAAGACTGTAAAAAAAAAAAACACAGCATGAACACAGCTTTTCTCCAAACAGCTTTACATTGACTTGTCTTTATAAAAGCAGACGAGATGCTGTAATAATGCGTTTACCTTTGCCTTTCTCTCCAAAAGCCAGAGCAGGGGGCACTGTTATCTTGCGTTTCTCTCCGGGACACATGTCCAACATCCCGATGTCCAGGCCTTTGATGACTTGTCCCACACCAACGACAAACCACTGAGGGTGTCCCGCTTGTCAGAGCGACTGGAAACACAGAAGCATTATCAGATATTTACACTTACACTTACAATGTTGTTTAAGATCAACTACTTCCTTTTCCTACAACTGCCCTTTTTTGAGTCACAGCTGGATGTTTAGACGTTCTTTCTTGTAAACTGTCCTCTTTAAGCGAGTCAGACTGGGAAGTGTTTCTGTATGAGACTGTAATTATCAGCTTTGGAGCTCCACAGGGACTGTTCTCGCTCCATTCCTCATTACATTATTTATTCAATATACAGTGTCTTAGTTTGAATGTGTTCAGAAAACACAGGAGATGGTGATGCTCCATTTTTTAAAAACAGCTTCTTGAGGTGGAAAAGTATTGAGTGTCAGGGCATATCATTAAAAAAAGAGGTGGCTATCATTTTTCAAAACCTTTTACTCACTGCTTTGGTCGAAGACATGTAAAGGTTTAGAGACACTGTCTGGTTTACATTAGAGCTGCAAAACATTTAGCCTTTTCCAGGATCAATAAAACAATATTAAACTGAATGTATTGCATTGACATTATGATATTCCTTGTGATAGATGTTTCACTCTTTGCTTTAAAAAATCTGTAAATACAGCAAAACATACTCAAAACATACTGCTCAAATCGCCCTATTTATTGTAATTATTGCCTTTTAGCTGTTTTTAATGTTCTTCTGTAAGGTGTCCTGAACTTATTATTATTAATGTAGAGCGCTGTATTTACTCTGACAAAGTGTAAATACAGAAAGTGGCATTGTTATCTCAAGACTAAACATTGTTATTGCACGTCTCAAATGAATAAACTTATAACTGTTCATCCAAGTCAAGTTCAGTGGGTCTTAGGGGCCCCAGGGACTTCCTGTTTGGGGCCCCACAGACTCTAGAAAGGCCTCTGATGTAAGCCCTGAGAGAGATTAATAGGCAACATTAATTAACTTAGACTTATTTACTGTATATGGTGCAAGTATGAAGTCAGTTTCTTCACCAGTTTACATCATTCATGAGTGGGCTTGTTACTTATCACACTAACTTCTTCCACACAGGCTATGCTCTTTGTTAAAGGTGGGGGCAGTTTAGGATCGGGCTGAAGGGTAAGTGTACCTGCAGTAAAACTGAATCCCATCCTGCAGAAACCCGTCGTAGTGCGCATTCATCAAGTCTCCTTTCTTACTTTTCGGGGAGCACTGCTCGGGTTTGAACACCACCTCGATCTTCACTTCTTCTTCTTCATTTGTGGAGAAAAAACCAAAACTTCGTAGAGTAAACTGTGACAGAAGCGCAAACAGACACAGGGTAATGCTCACGGGTTTGCACATCATGTTGCTGTAGTGCTTTCGTGGCAGCTTCTCAGTCTGACGCCAGCAGAGGACGTGGAAAAGTCAGGGAAACTGTCTGAGAGAGGAGTGTGGGGGATTTATCCCTGGGTTTGGACTGCGAGGAGAGCGCTTCCTGTCTCCAGCTCTAACCCCGCCTTTTAAACCCGGAGTCAGACAAAGAAAAGGGTATAATATACTTTCATTACAATGACCTAATGCCAATTATGGCACTAGGTGAGATTTCATGTGGCCCTCAGCTTCAGAGAAAAAATATACTGTTTATAGCTCTCAACAGCAAAACCCATTCAAATCCAACAAAAACCTGTTCAAATCCAACTAAAACCTGTTCAAATACAACTAAAACCTGTTCAAATCCAACTAAAATCCAAGGAAATCCAACTAAAACCTGTTCAAATCCAACTAAAATCCAATGAAATCCAACTAAAACCTGTTCAAATCCAACTAAAACCTGTTCAAATCCAACTAAAACCTGTTCAAATCCAACCAAAATCCATTAAAATCCAACTAAAAACTGTTCAAATGTATCTAAAACCTGTTAAAATCCAACTAAAACCTGTTCAAATCCAACTAAAACCTGCACTTGTGAAAAAAGAATCAAAAGTTGGCCCTTGGAAATTTTCCTTTCATTAGATGTGGCCCGCTTTTCAAGAAGTTTGGATGTGTTGTTCATCCTGACACTTTACCCAGTCGAGGAGGGAGAGGCAGGGGTAAACATAGTCAGTGAGAATGCACTAATCAAAGCAGCGATCGTAATAAAAGTGATGGCTGTGTGCTGTGCTTTATGAGAGGTCCCACACTCTAAAAAACTAACTATGCCACATGGATGGATAAGAAAAGATTAAGCAACTGCAACCACACACATACAGTACATGTGTATATTTCTCATAACTATTTGCATACGTTTTACTAGTTATGGTTTATTAGAAGTTGTAGTTATTCTTTATTTTGGTAATGTTGCTTTTACAAATTACTGTTATAAAAAATTTATTTCAGAAAAAGAAAAAAACTATTATAATATGTTCATTAGTGTGTATGTACTGTAAATAACATAACCGCCAATATATAATGTCATGGTATGCAAATTATATGCAAATTAGATGCTTAAAATGTATTTACTTATAAACTTTGGGTCATACCTGACATTTTTCTAGTTTAGAGTAGGACTCTATCTCTTATCATTTTCAAACCACAGCCTTTTGAAATTTGGATCTCAAAAATCTGTATTTTTTTAAATAAACCCTGGCACCTAAACGGGACAAGAGACTGACAAAAATTATATGGGCATTATAGCCTAGTACTTGGATACTTAAGTACATTTGAAGGCAAATACTTTTGTACTTTTACAAAGTTAAAAGGCAGTACTTTAGATTTTACTGAAGTAATATTTTACCTAGTGTATCTGTACTTTAACTCAAGTACTTGGTTTGTGTACTTCGTCCACCACTGCCTGGTCTCATTGTATCCTTCTCCAAAAGTCTTCCATTAAACATTCAATCTTATTCATCAGATTCATTATATCATCTTTGATGCAATGGTTCATCTGTGAATGTTTTAATCATGTTTGTGAAAAAAGAGAAAAGACGTCATTAATCAGCCAGTGTCTCCACAACAAGCCTGTCTCACTTTTTGACCTGTTTTTGTCTCTAACTAACTTGAGCGTGAGTTGTTCAAACAGGAAAAGTGTCTCCTGTCGACACAGAGCGACACGTTGAAGATTTTGTAATAATTACTCAAAGTGTTATTGAAAGAAGTGTTTTGACATTAAACATGAAGAATAAATACACAGGTTTTCATCCTGAGTAAAAGTGAACGTGGGCTACAATCTAAAGCTTTACATTCAAATATTTAATGTCTTTGTGTTATTTTATAAAACTGTGTAAAAACTGGTGATTTAAGTCTTTAAGGTGCAGCTTTGTAAAATAACTTTAGCCACAGGTTGTTTTTTCTAAAGCTTTGACAAATCCTTTATTGCCTTATACTGTATATACAGACATTTACAGTGAACAGAAGCATATCTTTGTACATTAATAAAACTAAAGAGTCAAAAGGCTCAGGCCTGGTTATTATTCCTCATTACATGACTTTATTATAAAATATGATTATACTTTTGAAAACTGTACAACTCAAAGTCAATAATGTCATATTCAGACTTCCTTTATACATACGACATGTTTGACTAATGCATATGTTTTCTTAAAGCTCTTCTGGCCAACAGTACTGCATTTTCTCATTAACACTATAAGACTTTACAAGTTGTTCACACAGACTTGTCTTTTCTCCAAATCTCTGTCAAATGTCAGTCCAGTCTCTTGAATCAAAGTGTTTCTCTAAAGCAGTGTCTCAGGCAGAAACACATGTGAACTTTCAGAGAAAAGACCAGTTACAGTTTCCTTCAGAACTCAGCCCTGCTCTCAGATCAACCTTATTGACCTCTTTGATTATTCCTTCAAGACTGTCTCAATGGTGCCCTCTGGTGGAAAGAAGAATGTACTGCACCTTGTTTCCTTTGAGTTCTTGTTAAAACAAAGCAGGTAGAACTTCAGACTTAACTTGAGGAAATACTTCTGTGCATCAGAAGTTAGCTACAGTTTGTTAAGTTTCCATTTGTTTTGACTTTGTCGAGACATGAGACAGTTAGTATTTGGTTTGAAACACGACACTGACACAACTCTCACAAACACAGTGCGCCCCCTAGTGGTGCATTTACAGCACCAGCTACAGACAACAAGAGAAAAGAAAGAGGAAAGTGACAAAGCTGTGGAGACAACTGCCTGAAAATGCTTTAAACCACGAGGTGCAGCTGCTCTTGAACATAAGCCCTGCACTCACAAGTGGAGTCAAGACCTTTTATTACTGTTTACAGCTTTAACTTTGATTCATTTTTATGAAGCACAGCCCTCTGTCTGTACTTCCTGCTTCCTCCTCAGATCTACACAGAGCAGTGGGTGGAGCATGTCTGCACCTCCCAGAGCAGTCACACTACACTTAGGTCTCATTTCTGTGAAAGAGAAACTCTCTCAGTCACTGTTATCGAGCGAAGAAATGGCACAGAACACACTCGACCGAGAGGCCTTGTCCTGTCCGATCTGTTTGGATCTACTGAAGGATCCGGTGACTGTTCCCTGTGGACACAGCTACTGCATGAACTGTGTTCAAAGCCACTGGGACCAAGAGGACGAGAAGCAGCTCTACAGCTGCCCTGAGTGCAGGCAGAGCTTCAGACCCAGGCCTGTTCCTTTGAAGAACATCATGATGACATATTTAGTGGAGCAGCTGAAGAAGACGGGGCTCACAGCGCCCCCTGCTGACCACTGCTACGCTGGACCTCAGGATGTGTCCTGTGACGTGTGCACTGGGAGGAAGCTGAAAGCTGTCAGGTCCTGTCTGCAGTGTGTGGCTTCGTTCTGTGAGACTCACCTCCAGCCTCATTATGATGCTGCTGCGTTACAGAAACACCAGCTGGTGGCGCCCTCTGACAAGCTCCAGGAAAACATCTGCTCTCGACACAACGAGGTGATGAAGATGTTCTGTTGCACCGACCAGCAGGTCATCTGCTCCCTCTGCTCTGTGGACCAACACAAGGACCACCACATGGTGACGGCCGCAGCAGAGAGGGCCCAGAGGCAGGCAGAGCTGCAGGCCGGGCGGGACCAGCTGCTCCAGACCGTCCAGGACAAAGAGACAGACCTGGAGAGTCTCCGACAGGGGGCCGAGGACATCGATCGCTCTGCCCATGAAGCAGTGCAGCACAGTAAGAAGAGCTTCACTGGGCTGATCCGTCTCCTGGAGAAAAGACAATCTGAAGTGGAGCAGCAGATCCGGTCCCAGCAGGAGACTGAGCTGTGTCGAGTCCAAGAGCTTCAGGACAAACTACAGCGGGACGTCACTGAGCTGAGGAGGACCATCTCTGAGCTGGACACACTGTCACTCACACCGGACCACATCCAGTTTCTACAACACTATCCTTCACTGTCCACAGCCGGACAGAGCCCAGACCGGTCCAGGATTCAGACAGGGCCCCGGCGCTACTTTGAGGATGTGACCACAGCTGTGTCAGCGCTCAGCCATAAACTACAGCTCACTCTGAGTGACGGCCTGACAAACGTCTCACTGGCTCTGAGTCAAGTCGATGTTTTACTGCCACAACCTGAGCCCACCTCCAGAGAGGACTTCTTAAAATATTCACAAGAAATCAAACTGGATCCAAACACAGCACACACACGACTGTCACTGTCTGATGGAAACACAAGAGCAACATGTATGAGTCAAAAACAGAGTTATCCTGATCATCCGGACAGATTTAGTAATTGGGAGCAGGTGCTGAGCAGAGAGGGTCTGACGGGGCGTTGTTACTGGGAGGTGGAGTGGAGCGGGCGGTGTGTTCGTATAGCAGTTGCTTACAAGGATATTAAGAGAAAAGGATTATCTGGTTGTTTATTTGGGTATAATAATAAATCCTGGGCCTTAAATTGTGACAAAACTAGTTATTCATTTAGGTTTAACTCAGTCAAGTCCAAGGTCTCAGGTCCGGTTTCGTCCAGAATAGGGGTTTACCTGGACCACCAAGCAGGGGTTTTGTCCTTTTACAGCGTCTCTCAAACCATGACCCTCCTCCACAAAATCCAGACCACTTTCACTCAGCCACTGTTCACTGGAGTCTGGCTTTACTGCTCTGGAGACACTGCACATTTTCCTAAACTCAAATAACTCTGTGTTGTTTAAAGCCACAGTTTGAGATTGTCACAGAGACTTTTACTGAAGTGATGCTAAAGGCTCTTTTGTGTTAATCACTGGTTTTGAGAAACAGGAACATTTAACTGTGTTTTAAGGCTTTGGAGAAATAATGATGTAAAAATATCAAATTTCTGGAGGACTTGAGTTTGTTTTTAACTCAATAAAAATAAAATGATCAGATAATGTTTGTTTTTTTCTTGAACTACATCCTGATGATTTTTGTCTCAGTTGAGTTTATTTGGAAACATGTAAATGATAAAGAAACACACACAAAACAATCAGTCTGTGTTTTATTTGAGTCAGAATGTAGAAGCTTTTGGATCATTTACTTTGGACATGTTCGATGTGTGCTTTCCAGTCGAGCTCCACAACTATTGTAACCTCCAGAAATTTACGTCTGATGCGTCAGTTTTGCTCCAAAACAACGAGTCAAAGCAAAATCTACTTTCCTCATCCTCGGAGCCTCCTGCAAACTTTATTTAAAGAGTCAACAGTCTCCTCCACTTTTCCATCTTCAACAAAAATGACTGAGTATTTCTTGGACAAACTGGGGACTCTTTGTGAGTGCATTGTGGGAAACATTAATCTGGTCAATAAAGGGAAGGCTTCAGTCGAGAAATAAACCACATTTATTTATTTATTCACATGAAAACTGACTGTCTAATTTGAGAAACACATTTTCAACAGGATTTCTCTCAAAAATCTGGATGTTTTCAGTTGCTCTTAAATTCAAAAGCAGACATTTGAACATTTATGTTGAATGGAAGAAAGTGAAAGTGTAGGCGGTGTTTAAAATACAAGTATGTGTCTTCTCTGTCGACTTTTACAGTGAGGAAAGGTTCAAACATCACATGGAAAGGTTCAAAATGCACCAGACACACATTTAGAGTCGTTTCAGAACTGTAATTCTTAATATCCACAATAAATCAAATGTTTCTTTTAAAATATTCTTAAAGAGTAACTAAACCCTAACACAAGTTTTTTTAGTTAATGATCTGTAACAATGAGGCTTTATTAGTGCTGTTTATTGATTTGAATAAAATCTTTGACCTTTGACCTTCGAGTATAAAGTATATTAATTCTACAATATTTGGTGTAAAACCATAGATGATTATATATTTGTAAAGTTTTAATTGTTTTAACTTCCATAAAGTGATTTTATAAAGAACTAAAAGTCTTTATAAATTAATGAATCCTGGTTGTTTTTTGGATCATTTACATTTATGTTTGTAATATTTCCTAAACACAATAAAGAAAATGAATAAATAAAATATATGACAGATTCAAAAATAGATGAACACAGAATTTAATGTAAATAATGACTGTGAATATTACAATGTGGAAGCATTTAATAATGAAACATTTGAAGAAGACACTTTATCAATCATCCACATAAACAGTAGAAGTCTCTATTGTAAGTTTTTAAAAACAAAGACTACCTGAGTGAGTTTAAGAAGATATTTAGTTTAAGTGCAGTCACAGAAACATGGTTTAGGGATGACATCATGGACAAAGTTCAAATGGATGGATGTGAGCTTTATTCTGTAAATCGAGCAAACAAAAGAGGTGCAGGCGTTGCTCTAAACATAAAATCAAATTTGAAAAGTAAGAAAGTAAAGTAAAGGACAATAATAGAGAATAATGTGACGAAGATGGTGACAGTGGAAATAGTTTCTGAAACAACAAAGAACATCTTAATCAGTTGTGTTCAGAGCACCAGCTCCTGTGTTTCACATTTACTGAACAAATAACAGAACCTTTTGATAATATTACAAATAAGATGCAGATAATATGTGTAGATTTTAACATTAATTTGGATCATTTGGATAAAGATGGAGAGATTGATTTAAATAATTCTATGAATAGTAGTTAATAGTTAAAAGTGAAACAGAAAACAGGTCAAAAGCCCTGAAGGCACTAAACAAAAATCTGAAAAAACAAAAGTGTGATGCAGTTTATGTTGAAGATGTAAATGTAGCAGAGAACTCCTTCATGGAAAAGATAACTGCAAAAAAATACCTTTGAGAAAAAATAAATCTAGATAAACCATGGATGAACGAAAGAATAAAAAATGCTTGTAAAAAGAAAAAAAACAAAAACAAAAGAAGCTGAAGACAAGTATAAAAAATATAAAAATAAACTATAATGGAATATAAAAAAAACAGAAAAAAGAAGAAAAGAATTACATCAAACGTATGTAATCACTTCAAATGATTAACTTACAACACATGTCAAAACAAACACAACAAATGATTATAATGGATATGTTTCAAATCAAATGAGAACCCACAGAGTAATGCACTGATTCTTCAAAGTCCATAAATCATAAATGTCCATAAATCATAAATGTCCATAAATCATAAATGTCCATAAATCAAATCAAAAACAAAGTGTCACTCCAAAATAAAGTAGAATAATGCCAGAGGTTAAGCTGGTCGATCCATTGGACTCAAGATCTCTGGCCTGTCCCTGCCTGTCCATTTCTGTCCCTGTAACGAAAAGAAAACACATGGAGTGAGTCTTATGCACATTCATAATGATTAAAATCAATTCTCTTAAGATTAATAAATTCCGGATACATGGAAAGCAATACAAACAAAAGTTATCTCAATAAAGATTCTAAAATCCCAGTCAATTCTCCAAATATTTTGTAAAACCAGGTCAAAATCAAGTCCTCTGTTCCAGAATACTCTGCTGATTCTTCTGTTAGAGTTTGAAGTCCTTTCTCAAAGGCTTTATTTATGCTGTAACTAGACCTGTGTTTCTTTGGAGGAAATCCTTTTGTAGATCCCCCCTTTTCAGCTAAAAGCATGCTCAGTGCTATTTTCTTCTGTCCAGTCCTTGGACCAGTTTCAATTAACAGTTACAGCATCGCTCGGACAATTCATCCCTTTGTTGGTTATAATTATACTTAATTTAATCCACATAAAAATAAAGAAAAGGATATAAAGTATTTTCAGACTTGTAATGCCTTAAAAAGACTGTCTGTCCCAAATTAAATATGGACCATTTCTTAACAATGTTGACTCAGTTTTATTTCTACAGCCCAACGTCACATCAACAGTTTCCTCAAAGGGCTTCACAGACTGAACAAGACAACAGCCCTGTCCTTAGAGCCTCCATCAGGATCAGAGGAAAAACTCAAATATCCACGAGAAACAAGAGAGACCTCAGGGAGAAGCACAAATGTTGCATAAAAGACAAAGTCTGATGTTTTAGTGACTTCCCAACATGGACTAAACTGGAGCAAACTGAAACAGAGTTGAAATTCTTGTACAGATAGGAGTCTGTAAGTGTTAGCCCTGTTTTTCTGCTCTGTTCTCCATCTCCTCATGAAACAAACAGAGGAATGTAGCTCTAAACCAGAATCAAATGCAGTCTGTGAGAAACACGTGTCCTCACCTGTTCCTTTACACCTGACTCAGAGACGATAAGACGGCACAGAACACAGTCGACCGAGAGGCCTTGTCCTGTCCGATCTGTTTGGATCTACTGAAGGATCCGGTGACTGTTCCCTGTGGACACAGCTACTGCATGAGCTGTGTTCAAAGCCACTGGGACCAAGAGGACGAGAAGCAGCGTCCAGGACAAAGAGACAGACCTGGAGAGTCTCCGACAGGAGGACGAGGACATCGATCGCTCTGCCCATGAAGCAGTGCAGCACAGTGAGGAGAGCTTCACTGGGCTGATCCGTCTCCTGGAGAAAAGACGCTCTGAAGTGGAGCAGCAGATCCGGTCCCAGCAGGAGACTGAGCTGTGTCGAGTCCAAGAGCTTCAGGACAAACTACAGCGGGACGTCACTGAGAAAGTCGTGCTTCAGATATTGTTTCACCTGAAAAATAAAAAGAGTTATTCTTAAAAGTTTTTTCATCTACAGCGAGAAGTCCCACAAACTCTTAAAGTTTGCTGAGACTTAATAAGCTAGGCTTATCTGGATAAGTCTGGCTCATTTTGTTGTCATTAGTCACTGGGAACAGCGGCTGAGCCTGGTCTGGGGCAGGATTAACGTCAGTCGGGCTTTAACTGTTTTACTGCCACAACTCTGGGCTTTAACTCGGGCTTTAACTCGGGCTTAGAACAAACATTTAGAGCATCAGAGAACTTAAGTAAGTGTAAAAGCATTTCTTTTAGATTTGTCTCCAATGTTTAATCAGATTAATGAACTTTACTCACCACTAGAAACATCAGATAAATAAATTAAAGCAAAATTAAAGATTACAAGACTATAATTAAGTAGATTATAATCTACATGAGACTGAGGCAGTTTGTTTTGGTCTTTCATTTAAATGACATTATAATTCTAAACATCACATGTATGTGACAGGTTTGTGAATTAGCCTTTAGCTTACTTTATTTAACCTGATTCATTAACAGATTCAATTCTGTCTGTGTTGTGTTATTCTTGTGCAGCTCTTTGGTCAAACACGTTTAATTCAGAGAGATACATGTCTCAGTTTTCTTGTTCTCTCTAAAGCTCCGTCTCTGAATGCAGGGTATGTCTGCGTTAGTTTCTGCGCTCGTCTTTGTTTACTCCGTCTGTTAAAAGGATGTTCAGGAGGTTCTGCCGACGCACAGTGTAATCGGCTCTGAAGTGACACTGGAGTTAACCTGGCTCTGAGAGTCGTCTTTATGGAACTATGTTTACACTAATGCAGCTAGAATCCAGGCTGAAGCCAGACTTTTCTGAGTTTTATGGAACAGCCCTCAGTTGTTCTGTTGGAAACAATATAAAAAGAACAAAAAGGGAACATGTATTCCTAACGGGACTGAGCGGTGGAACAGTGAAGGGTCATTCCTCTGAACTCTTCTTGACACTGTGATTGTTGTATTACCTCTTCCTTTGTGAGACTCCTGTCCTTGTTCATGTCCATCTCGCTGAAGGCCTCCATACTGCGAGGGCCCCTGGACACTGCATAAGCCTCCACCTCGAAGACCACTGTGGCGTTGGGCGGCACTGGGCCTAATTCAACAGGAACGGCACAATCTCAAACACAAGGCTCACAGTTTCCTACAGTGAGGCTTGTAACAGTTGTGTGTTTAACAAACTAAATACATGTTATATATCAGAGCATAGGTATTACTCAATAGGTTTTGTGTCGCTCTTTGTTTAAACTGGGGTGCTTTGTTAGAACCTTGTGGTGCAAAATCAACATTTAAGTTTACTGCTGTTAGTTTATAAGCTTGGACTGGAGCTGGTTCTTGTAACAGACTCCATACTCCCTTTTTTTTTGTTTGTTTTTTTGCATGTTTCTGATGTTTTAGCATCACTGTGCCCTCTCTGACTCCACAGACCGGGTCTAATGTAAGGAATAAACCACATAACGCTTTGGTCAAAGATGTAAAAAGCACTGGAATTGAAGCACATGGCCAGTTTTCAAACACAATCCACAGTGCACAGAAAAGAATAAACACGTTTTGGTCATTTACCCAGTCCTACCTGTGACACAAGCTTGAAACAGATATGGCTCGAGTGTTTCCCACCAATTAAAATTTTCTCCCACATACACTCTGACGATAAACATTCAAACTGTTATGTTTTGTGATATTGCTCTTGTGGTTATCATCTTTTATAACCACAACAGTGTTAGTACCCTACCCTCTGATGCTCAAACAATACATGCAACCAGTTATTAAGAGTTCCCATAGATGCAAAGTATTTAAGGCTAACAGTTTGATAGTTCTGTGATGCATGCAGGAAAAGAGTGGGAGAAAGTGGAGAGACCTTAAACCGATGCATGCCTTTAGTTCATGCCACGGAGACTTTCCAAACACTGCCATGTCTTTAACTACAAGACTGTAAAAAAAAAAAACACAGCATGAACACAGCTTTTCTCCAAACAGCTTTACATTGACTTGTCTTTATAAAAGCAGACGAGATGCTGTAATAATGCGTTTACCTTTGCCTTTCTCTCCAAAAGCCAGAGCAGGGGGCACTGTTATCTTGCGTTTCTCTCCGGGACACATGTCCAACATCCCGATGTCCAGGCCTTTGATGACTTGTCCCACACCAACGACAAACCACTGAGGGTGTCCCGCTTTGTCAGAGCGACTGGAAACACAGAAGCATTATCAGATATTTACACTTACACTTACAATGTTGTTTAAGATCAACTACTTTTCCTACAACTGCCCTTTTTTGAGTCACAGCTGGATGTTTAGACGTTCTTTCTTGTAAACTGTCCTCTTTAAGCGAGTCAGACTGGGAAGTGTTTCTGTATGAGACTGTAATTATCAGCTTTGGAGCTCCACAAGGACTGTTCTCGCCCATTCCTCATTACATTCTTTATTCAATATACAGTGTCTTAGTTTGAATGTGTTCAGAAAACACAGGAGATGCTGATGCTCCATTTTTTAAAAACAGCTTCTTGAGGTGGAAAAGTATTGAGTGTCAGGGCATATCATTAAAAAAAGAGGTGGCTATCATTTTTCAAAACCTTTCACTCACTGCTTTGGTCGAAGACATGTAAAGGTTTAGGAGACACCGTCTGGTTTACATTAGAGCTGCAAAACATTTAGCCTTTTTCCAGGATCAATAAAAACAATATTAAACTGAATGTATTGCATTGACATTATGATATTCCTTGTGATAGATGTTTCACTCTTTGCTTTAAAAAATCTGTAAATACAGCAAAACATACTCAAAACATACTTGTTCAAATCGCCCTATTTATTGTAATTATTGCCTTTTAGCTGTTTTTAATGTTCTTCTGTAAGGTGTCCTGAAATTATTATTATTAATGTAGAGCGCTGTATTTACTCTGACAAAGTGTAAATACAGAAAGTGGCAGTGTTATCTCAAGACTAAACATTGTTATTGCACGTCTCAAATGAATAAACTTATAACTGTTCATCCAAGTCAAGTTCAGTGGGTCTTAGGGGCCCCAGGGACTTCCTGTTTGGGGCCCCACAGACTCTAGAAAGGCCTCTGATGTAAGCCCTGAGAGAGATTAATAGACAACATTAATTAACTTAGACTTATTTACTGTATATGGTGCAAGTATTAAGTCAGTTTCTTCACCAGTTTACATCATTCATGAGTGGGCTTGTTACTTATCACACTAACTTCTTCCACACAGGCTATGCTCTTTGTTAAAGGTGGGGGCAGTTTAGGATCGGGCTGAAGGGTAAGTGTACCTGCAGTAAAACTGAATCCCATCCTGCAGAAACCCGTCGTAGTGCGCATTCATCAAGTCTCCTTTCTTACTTTTCGGGGAGCACTGCTCGGGTTTGAACACCACCTCGATCTTCACTTCTTCTTCTTCATTTGTGGAGAAAAAACAAAAACTTCGTAGAGTAAACTGTGACAGAAGCGCAAACAGACACAGGGTAATGCTCACGGGTTTGCACATCATGTTGCTGTAGTGCTTTCGTGGCAGCTTCTCAGTCTGACGTCAGCAGAGGACGTGGAAAAGTCAGGGAAACTGTCTGAGAGAGGAGTGTGGGGGATTTATCCCTGGGTTTGGACTGCGAGGAGAGCGCTTCCTGTCTCCAGCTCTAACCCCGCCTTTCAAACCCGGAGTCAGACAAAGAAAAGGGTATAATATACTTTCATTACAATGACCTAATGCCAATTATGGCACTAGGTCAGATTTCATGTGGCCCTCAGCTTCAGAGAAAAAATATACTGTTTATAGCCCTCAACAGCAAAACCCATTCAAATCCAACAAAAACCTGTTCAAATCCAACTAAAACCTGTTCAAATCCAACTAAAATCCAATGAAATCCAACTAAAACCCATTCAAATCCAACAAAAACCTGTTCAAATCTAACTTAAACTTGTTCAAATCCAACTAAAACCTGTTCAAATGTATCTAAAACCTGTTCAAATCCAACTAAAACCTGTTCAAATCTAACTTAAACTTGTTCAAATCCAACTAAAACCTGTTCAAATGTATCTAAAACCTGTTCAAATCCAACTAAAACCTGTTCAAATCCAACTAAAATCCAATGAAATCCAACTAAAACCCATTCAAATCCAACAAAAACCTGTTCAAATCTAACTTAAACTTGTTCAAATCCAACTAAAACCTGTTCAAATGTATCTAAAACCTGTTCAAATCCAACTAAAACCTGTTCAAATCCAACTAAAATCCAATGAAATCCAACTAAAACCTGTTCAAATCCAACTAAAACCTGTTCAAATCCAACTAAAACCTGTTCAAATCCAACTAATCCCTGCATTTGTGAAAAAAGAATCAAAAGTCGGCCCTTGGAAATTTTCCTTTCATGTGGCCCGCCTTTCAAGAAGTTTGGACACCCCTGCCTTAAACGGTCCACGAGTAAGGGCGCCGCCATACAACAATATACCTCCGTCCACCAGAGGGCAGGCTCCAAAAGCGGAAATATAAGGAGAAATCCCCTGGCGACTTTACAAGTGTAAAAATCATGTTTACAGCCTGGTACAAAAGATGGCTCTGGTCTATAGAGCTAAGTTTTTACTACGTGACAACTCTGGGGGGGGGAAGCCCGAAAAGCCCGGATGTAACCGCCCTGTGGTAAGAACAATATCGGTGAATCGGAGAGCAATGGGCAGAAGACGTCCATATTTTCTACAGTCATTGGTTGTCTGTAGCAGTCGTTGCCAAACAGTGGGTTGGGGTCTAAAAGAGGGTCACTAAAGATTTGTTTTGTGTTAGTTCAAAAGTCAGAGAAAAAGAAATAGAGCTAGTAAATGAGAGTGACACCACTCCTGACCAAAGTGTTTCATGATTCTTTTGACCCTTTGAAATTAAATGACTGTTTTCCAAACGCATCATACTTACAGTCGAGTACGTACTGTGCAAACACAAGGGTACTTCCTCAGAAAGCAGTTACCAAACAAAGAATACACTTAACTCTACACCAGTGATCAAAGATATTGTAAGTGATATTTGTAGTAACAACTGAGCTCCAGTAGGTGGCATTATTTGATCCAAATCTACTTCTACTGAGACAACTGTGTTACTACTGCAATAACTATTAACGACTGAATAATTATTGTAGGCTTTGTAATAAATGTAACTATCGCTTTAGAGCCACCTCTGTCTTTTCTGGAATTGAAAGATGTTTAGACCAAAGCTGTCGACTGAAAATGTTAAAAATACCCCAAAGGTCCAAAAGGCCACACAGTAAAATAATGTCTTAAACGTAATACCAAAGACATACACATGTTTAAACTGAAGGGAGAGGCTTGTGTGGGGTACTTAACGAACTTATTACCGACGGTTTGGAGAAGCAGACAGGAGCAATGAAACAGGCCTCTACAATTCTGTTCCAAACTATGGGCCTCTCTGCAACATACTTTGTACATTGTGGAAGAATCCTCTCAGTATCTGCTGTAACACTTGAAATTGTCCCTTTATTTAAAGTTTGTGCGTAATATTCAGTTTGTATTGGCACCCTTCACATACTTTAGTCCCTTTCTCGTTTCTCTGCTCTGCCTTTTTCTGATTTGGAGCAGAATGCACATTGTGTAGAAGACAATGCATTAAATATAACCTCAATCACAAAATACTGGAATAGTACTTTAATGATAAATATTCTTCCTAAATGTTCAGCCCACGAGCTGAAACGAGCTGAAAATAAATAAAAGTGCAGAGACATGGGTCACTACAGGTCATTTTTTAATTGATCAGTTTTGTAATACAATTAAAGTTAAAAGGTAGCACCATATTTGCAAGTCATTCACAAAGATAAATGATGCTAATGTAAACTGTGTTGAGAAAGAAGACGGTTGAGTCGAAGCAGGTAAAGGTTGTATAATGAAAGTAAATGAGTAATATTAAATCAAAGGCAGTGAGTAAACGGATCCAGTGATCTTCTTTGTTTATTCAGAGTCACTGCTGCACGAGCTGCTGGACGACTGTGAAAACACAACATGTAAGATTTAGTCAAACGAACAAGAACATTAATCCAAGTTTAGTCTACTCTATTTAATAAACCACTTTCCAAAGAACTGTGTCGTTCAAACACAATCTAACACTTGTTTTTTAAAGCAGAGAAGAAAGTATGTAAAAGGAAAAGACGCTATTCCAGTTAGCCACACTGATGCTAACAGCTGGTGCAAGAGCGCAAATACATTAAATAATAAGTGTGTTTTCATTTCATGAGTTATTTTGTTAATGTAAGTTTAAAAAAGTATAAACTGAAATGTGACATTAAAACCAGGACTTATTTATTACACAGTGTTTTCTCTGTGTTCACTGTTAAATCCAGCCGTGTTTAGAGCCCCTTTAAATGTGTGTGAACAACATAAAAGCAGTGCAGTTGTTGTGAGTGGTCTTTACCCCGTGACACTCCTTGCCCTTCTTGTGACACTTCTTGTGTTTGTGTCCAAGCTTGAACCTCCTCTTGTCCTTCTTCTTACACTGTCCCAGGCCGTGACACTGTCCGGGCCCCCTCCTCCTCCTCCTCCTCCTCCTCCTCCTCCTCCTCCACAGCCGCCGTGTCCAGAATCATGTTTATGTCCATGATCATGTTTATGTCCATGTCCATGATCATGTCCATGTCCATGATCATGTCCATGTCCATGATCATGTCCATGTCCATGACCGTGTCCATGTCCATGATCGTGTCCATGTCCATGATCGTGTCCATGTCCATGATCGTGTCCATGTCCATGATCGTGTCCATGTCCATGATCGTGTCCATGTCCATGACCGTGCCCGTGGCCTGATGGGAAATACACACCAGACATTACATCAGTATAAAGTAAATGTGGCTGGAAGTTTCTCACACATCCACTTCATGTTGCACTGGAAACGTTCAGTGTCCTCTGTCTGTGTCACTCTTTAGGCTACATATGTGAAGTTTCTACGGTGGCCTAGATGGCTCACAACAACAGTGAAAATATCTAAGTCTATGCGAGAATGGAATGTAGTGTTTTGTCTCGTCGGTAAAGATTACCATCATTTATTCAAGTCAGTGTAAAGTAAATGGGCTTTAGAAGAAGAATGCATTACCTCTATTTGGCCGATTCATTTTGCAACTCCAACCCCTGAAAAGCAAAAGTAAAGCTGAGATAGAAATACAGTCAATATGTATTAGTGCAGCATCATTCACATTAAAAGAAGCTTCTGAAAGTCACTCTTTGCCTTTATTTGAGTTCAGCTCTGGTCTCTCATTATTATTTCAGCAGTTCACATTTTTTTCACATATTTTTACTGTATTTGTGCAATAAACCAAGAGTAAAGGAGCAGTATTTCTTTTATTTCAATAATGTAGATGACTCCTGCACGTCTACAGAAGTCTCAATCTATTTTAATGCAACAGAACTTACCCGGGAGCACAGATTTCTACTATTATCTACATTTATCACCAGAGTGTGTCTAGACTGTTGTTGTCAAAGAAAAGCACTCACCGTGAGCTGGAGTCCCTTCGACTGAGGCGCCTCTCTTTGTCACTGCTTAATATTTGTTCAGGACACGCCTCCTTTTAATGACATCATCCATCGACAAAAGGTGTGGTCAGTTTGAATTCTTTGTCGTAGTTGTTTTTGTGCAAGTAACAATATGCACATTTTACCGTAATATCCTTCACTTTTCTGACAGTGCACTGGAATATCATGTATATTTTTCATAATAAAGTTTAAAGTTGTACAAAATGTTGTTGTTTCAAGAGAAATAGAGAGGAGGAGGAGACTATTTAATTTGTTGTTGTTTTTTTAAAGTTATTACGTCCCCATAGATTTATGAGGGTGTATCGGACATGATCATTAAAACTCAGTTGATTGTTATTATTGGGAAATATATTAATGTATGGTCTGTTTTAAAGACAGGAGGTTGCATTATTGTGAACAAAAAAGTGAATATATTAAAGTGAAAATAACAAAACCACGAGTCTGAACGAGTCTGAAAACATGGTTACTATCTGAGACGTTGAAATATCTGTATGTGCACAAATACTTTGTGGTTATCTCCTGGAGGAGCCTGTTCAACACCAGAGTGATGCTATCAGTCACATATTTGAGTCTTTTGTGTTTGTGTTATTCTACTGCAGTGGAAAATATGTCGAGTAAAATGTTGTCATGCTCTTGTCTAACGTCTGATCAGCTCTGTCGAACAATCTCAGTCACGTTTACTTTCACATTACATACTATTATTTTTCTTTTTACTTATTTTAATAAATCTTCTCTTAATCGTCTTCAAATATTGCTAAAGGCTGCAGCCAGGCTTTTATCAGAAACCAACAGAAGGGCTCACATTTTACAGTGGTTTCCAGTAAAATTTGAATAGATTTGATTGACTTATTGACTTTTCGAGCTCTGCTTCGACTGTCCCTCCAGTACATCATTGACCTGTTGACCTCTTACTCCTCCTCCCACACTCTCCGGTCCTCAGGTCAAAACCTTCTGATGATCCCCAAAACCCACATTTAGGAAGTTGCCCCCAGACTCTAAATGTTATAAATGTGGGAGAAAAATGCTAAATTGCATTTTTTTGCTGGAATTTAATTCAACCAGATTCAGTGAAACTCTGTCTGCTGGAAAGAGTCTGCTGCTCAACACAATCCATTAACGTTAAGTACTCTTTTATTTGAGACCATTTTTAAAAGGTCTCAAGACCAACTAAGACCAGGTCTAAGTCTGGACTAACTCTGTCTCCTTCAAACACTGACCTCCTTGAGTCTGGACCTGGTCTAAGACTGGACTTGGACTGTTTGGATTGTATGTTTCCTAGTATCTATTCCAGTTTATCACACACCTGTATTAACTTGGTCTTGATCTGACAGGGTCATTACGCTCTCGGACAGGACTCAGTCTGGGTCAAAGAGGTCAAAGAGGTCATGACTGTTATAACTCGTTTGTTTTGTTGCAGCAGCTCTTTTCTTTCAGCCACATATCTTTTCCTCTGAAGTAAAACCAGGTCCTCGTCCTCTTCATGATTTCATCTTTCACATTGCTCTGTAAGAACAGTCTCTGTTTTTTTTGTCTCACATCTTTTGAAACTAAACCTGTTTTCTTATCAGCGCGGTCGAGCCTCTGAACAAACCCGAGGCAAACTGAGCACAGGTCGAAGCAGTTACTGTGCTCCGTGTTGTGATGGAACACATCTCCACGGTTCATGTGAGCCACAATAAAACACTCCCAACAACACAAACATTTAAAACAATATAAAAAAATAGCTCTGTCCATCTGTTCACTGCTCACAACTAACCTCTGATGAAAAACTTGAATGTTCTCATTCTCAGTAGGACCTAGGCCTACTTTAAGACATCAGGTCGAGCTATAGTCAGAGAGGTGTGGCCTAAATACTCTTTATTCTCATAATTGTGTCTGAGAGAGTTCACTGTAGAATTATTTTATCATAGAAACAAATCCTTAAGAGGCTGGCTCAACCTTATTGACCTCTTTGATTATTCCTTCAAGACTGTCTCAATGGTGCCCTCTGGTGGAAACAAGAATGTACTGCACCTTGTTTCCTTTGAGTTGTTGTTAAAACAAAGCAGGTAGAACTTCAGGCTTAACTTGAGGAAATACTTCTGTGCATCAGAAGTTAGCTACAGTTTGTGAAGTTTCCTTTTGGTTTGACTTTGTCGAGACATGAGACAGTTAGTATTTGGTTTGAAACACGACACTGACACAACTCTCACAAACACAGTGCGCCCCCTAGTGGTGCATTTACAGCACCAGCTACAGACAACAAGAGAAAAGAAAGAGGAAAGTGACAAAGCTGTGGAGACAACTGCCTGAAAATGCTTTAAACCACGAGGTGCAGCTGCTCTTGAACATAAGCCCTGCACTCACAAGTGGAGTCAAGGACTTTTATTACTGTTTACAGCTTTAACTTTGATTCATTTTTATGAAGCACAGCCCTCTGTCTGTGCTTCCTGCTTCCTCCTCAGATCTACACAGAGCAGTGGGTGGAGCATGTCTGCACCTCCCAGAGCAGTCACACTACACTTAGGTCTCATTTCTGTGAAAGAGAAAGTCTCTCAGTCACTGTTATCGAGCGAAGAAATGGCACAGAACACACTCGACCGAGAGGCCTTGTCCTGTCCGATCTGTTTGGATCTACTGAAGGATCCGGTGACTGTTCCCTGTGGACACAGCTACTGCATGAGCTGTGTTCAAAGCCACTGGGACCAACAGAGACTCAGGTACAGCTGCCCTCAGTGCAGGCAGAGCTTCTGCCCCAGGCCTGTTCTTGGGAAAAACACAGTGATCGCAGATTTAGTGGAGCAGCTGAAGAAGGCGGGGCTCACAGCGCCCCCTGCTGACCACTGCTACGCCGGACCTCAGGATGTGTCCTGTGATGTGTGCACTGGGAGGAAGCTGAAAGCTGTCAGGTCCTGTCTGCAGTGTGTGGCTTCGTTCTGTGAGACTCACCTCCAGCCTCATTATGATGCTGCTGCGTTACAGAAACACCAGCTGGTGGCGCCCTCTGACAAGCTCCAGGAAAACATCTGCTCTCGACACAACGAGGTGATGAAGATGTTCTGTTGCACCGACCAGCAGGTCATCTGCTACCTCTGCTCTGTGGACCAACACAAGGACCACCACACGGTGACGGCCGCAGCAGAGAGGGCCCAGAGGCAGGCAGAGCTGCAGGCCGGGCGGGACCAGCTGCTCCAGACCGTCCAGGACAAAGAGACAGACCTGGAGAGTCTCCGACAGGAGGCCAAGGACATCGATCGCTCTGCCCATGAAGCAGTGCAGCACAGTGAGGAGAGCTTCACTGGGCTGATCCGTCTCCTGGAGAAAAGACGCTCTGAAGTGGAGCAGCAGATCCGGTCCCAGCAGGAGACTGAGCTGTGTCGAGTCCAAGAGCTTCAGGACAAACTACTGCGGGACGTCACTGAGCTGAGGAGGACCATCTCTGAGCTGGACACACTGTCACTCACACCGGACCACATCCAGTTTCTACAACACTATCCTTCACTGTCCACAGCCGGACAGAGCCCAGACCGGTCCAGGATTCAGACAAGGCCCCGGCGCTACTTTGAGGATGTGACCACAGCTGTGTCAGCGCTCAGCCATAAACTACAGCTCACTCTGAGTGACGGCCTGACAAACGTCTCACTGGCTCTGAGTCAAGTCCATGTTTTACTGCCACAACCTGAGCCCACCTCCAGAGAGGACTTCTTAAAATATTCACGAGAAATCTCACTGGATCCAAACACAGCACACACACGACTGTCACTGTCTGATGGAAACAGAAGAGTAACAGTTATGAGTCAAACACAGAGTTATCCTGATCATCCGGACAGATTCAGTGTTTATTGGCAGGTGCTGAGCAGAGAGGGTCTGACGGGGCGTTGTTACTGGGAGGTGGATTGGAGCGGGGAGTGGGTTCGTATAGCAGTTGCTTACAAGAATATTAAGAGAAAAGGATCTGTTGAATGTTCTTTTCGATACAATAATAAATCCTGGGCCTTAGACTGTAACAAAACTAGTTATTCATTTTGGTTTAACTCAGTCCAGTCCCAGGTCTCAGGTCCAGTTTCGTCCAGAATAGGGGTTTACCTGGACCACCAAGCAGGGGTTTTGTCCTTTTACAGTGTCTCTCAAACCATGACCCTCCTCCACAGAGTCCAGACCACTTTCACTCAGACACTGTTCACTGGAGTCAGGTTTGTCTGGTCTAATACTGGAGACACTGTACATTTTCCTAAACTCAAATAACTCTGTGTTGTTTAAAGCCACAGTTTGAGATTGTCACAGAGACTTTTACTGAAGTGATGCTAAAGGCTCTTTTGTGTTAATCACTGGTTTTGAGAAACAGGAACATTTAACTGTGTTTTAAGGCTTTGGAGAAATAATGATGCAAAAATATCAAATTTCTGGAGGACTTGAGTTTGTTTTTAACTCAATAAAAATAAAATGATCAGATATTGTTTGTTTTTTTCTTGAACTACATCCTGATGATTTTTGTCTCAGTTGAGTTTATTTGGAAACATGTAAATGATAAAGAAACACACACAAAACAATCAGTCTGTGTTTTATTTGAGTCAGAATGTAGAAGCTTTTGGATCATTTACTTTGGACATGTTCGATGTGTGCTTTCCAGTCGAGCTCCACAACTATTGTAACCTCCAGAAATTTACGTCTGATCGTCAGTTTTGCTCCAAAACAACGAGTCAAAGCAAAATCTACTTTCCTCATCCTCGGAGCCTCCTGCAAACTTTATTTAAAGAGTCAACAGTCTCCTCCACTTTTCCATCTTCAACAGAAATGACTGAGTATTTCTTGGACAAACTGGGGACTCTTTGTGAGTGCATTGTGGGAAACATTAATCTGGTCAATAAAGGGAAGGCTTCAGTCGATAAATAAACCACATTTATTTATTTATTCACATGAAAACTGACTGTGTCTAATTTGAGAAACACATTTTCAACAGGATTTCTCTAAAAAATCTGGATGTCTTCTGTTGCTCTTAAATTCAAAAGCAACATTTGAACATTTATGTTGAATGGAAGAAAGTGAAAGTGTAGGCGGTGTTTAAAATACAAGTATGTGTCTTCTCTGTCGACTTTTACAGTGAGGAAAGGTTCAAACATCACATGGAAAGGTTCAAAATGCACCAGACACACATTTAGAGTCGTTTCAGAACTGTAATTCTTAATATCCACAATAAATCAAATGTTTCTTTTTACATATTCTTAAAGAGTAACTAAACCCTAACACAAGTTTTTTTAGTTAATGATCTGTAACAATGAGGCTTTATTAGTGCTGTTTATTGATTTGAATAAAAGCTTTGACCTTTGACCTTCGAGTATAAAGTATATTAAATCTACAATATATGGTGTAAAACCATAGACGATTATATATTTGTAAAGTTTTAATTGTTTTAACTTCCATAAAGTGATTTTATAAAGAACTGAAAGTCTTTATAAATTAATGAATCCTGGTTGTTTTTTGGACCATTTACATTTATGTTTGTAATATTTCCCAAAAACAATCAAGAAAATGAATAAATAAAATATATGACAGATTCAAAAATAGATGAACACAGAATTTAATGTAAATAATGACTGTGAATATTACAATGTGGAAGCATTTAATAATGAAACATTTGAAGAAGACACTTTATCAATCATCCACATAAACAGTAGAAGTCTCTATTGTAAGTTTTTAAAAACAAAGACCACCTGAGTGAGTTTAAGAAGAGATTTAGTTTAAGTGCAGTCACAGAAACATGGTTTAGGGATGACATCATGGACAAAGTTCAAATGGATGGATATGAGCTTTATTCTGTAAATCGAGCAAACAAAAGAGGTGCAGGCGTTGCTCTAAACATCAAATCAAATTTGAAACGTAAGAAAGTAAAGTAAAGGACAATAATAGAGAATAATGTGTGAAGATGGTGACAGTGGAAATAGTTTCTGAAACAACAAAGAACATCTTAATCAGTTGTGTTCACAGAGCACCAGCTCCTGTGTTTCACATTTACTGAACAAATAACAGAACCTTTTGATAATATTACAAATAAGATGCAGATAATATGTGTAGATTTTAACATTCATTTGGATCATTTGGATAAAGATGGAGAGATTGATTTAAATAATTCTATGAATAGTAGTTAATAGTTAAAAGTGAAACAGAAACAGGTCAAAAAAAGCCCTGAAGGCACTAAACAAAAATCTGAAAAAACAAAAGTGTGATGCAGTTTATGTTGAAGATGTAAATGTAGCAGAGAACTCCTTCATGGAAAAGATAACTGCAAAAAAATACCTTTGAGAAAAAATACATCTAGATAAACCATAAATGAACAAAGGAATAAAAAATGCTTGTAAAAAGAAAAAAACAAAAACAAAAGAAGCTGAAGACAAGTATAAAAAATATAAAAATAAATTATAATGGAATATTAAAAAAAACAGAAAAAAGAAGAAAAGAATTAAAGTGAAAAGCCAAATGAAAACAGAAACAATACAAAGGTGACATGGGACATAATAAACAGTGTGATTAAAAATAACAAAGCTAAAAGCACATTTATGAACGACTTTGTGAAGAACATGCTGACATATATAATGAGAAAAAAACTGAAGATGAAGTTTGTAAAGATTTAACAATTGTTGGTTACTGTTTTTTGGACCTGAATCAAAAGTAAAAGACACAACCCAAAATACAATAATCAACAGTTGAATTACATTTTCTTTTTTTTACAGAAAAGATGAAATATTAAAAATTGTAAAAAACTGTGGAAACAAAAGATCTACTGAAGATCTAGACATGATACTTGTAAAAAGTATAATTGAATCTGTCATTGACCCATTCACCTACATCTGGACTTAGACTGTCTAATTTGAGAAAAACATTTTCAACAGGATTTTTATAAAAAATAATTTTGAAATATTGCATCATTAAAAGAACACTGTGTAACTTTTCAGGACGAACAGATCCATTAAAGACTAAAAGAGACAAACGTCTGAACTCTTTCTAAACTCACCAAAATAAATGAAGGTTATATTCACATAAACCTCAAATGAACTGGTCACATGTGCAACACTTTGTCTTTGTTAAAGACAGTGTGTTGTACAAGTTCCTCTGAGTTTTGTTCCTGATGAACCTGTTTTTCTGCTCTGTTCTCCATCTCCTCATGAAACAAACAGAGGAATGAATGTAGCTCTAAACCACAATCAAAGTCCATCCAAATGCAGTCTGTGACAGACTATTGTGTTTGATGGTGCATGTCTCAGAGAGAGTCCTAAACTCTGTCTAAATCTTTTCTGCCTAAATATATATTAATATTTCATGTTTGAAAAGGAGGAAGCAGCTCTTTTCATTTCTTCAGTTAGATTTGTTTTTGTGACTAAACTGTTTTTCTTTTATTATTTTAGACTTGATCATTGAACTCTCTCTCATTGTGCTCCCTTCATCTCCCTATTTGTGTTTGTCTGCTTTATGTTTTGCTAAGGAAACTTTTGAGTTTTATTTAAGTTTTTTAACATCAAACATGAAACTTTGACTGTGTCCAACCAAACGTCTTTATATTTGTGACAACATTTAAATGAAGAGCAGCATAAATTGGTGAAATATCTCTCTCTGTAAAGTCTCACAAACAGTGTCTGATTTGACACAAATTAAAAAATCCAACGGAACCTGAACCTGACGTAGTCTTATTTAATGCTGTCATTAAAAACAGTAAAAAGCTGTTAAATCGACAGGATTTTTACACCAGTTTCATTGAGAGGTTTTAAATTTGTCACAAACACATCCATCATGTCCAAATAAAAGTTATTAATAAGAACACACCGACACATTAATGTTTCCATGAAGTGAAAACAAATCAAACAAATGCCACAGATTGTTTCAGAGTGAGCTCAGTCATTTAAACCTGTTTTTATAAAGCTCTCTCTGTCCTTCCTGCTTCCTCAGATAGGACACACAGAGCAGGGCTCACCTCCCAGAGCAGTCAGACTACATTCACTCAGCTTTGGTTTCACACAAAATCAAACTCTCACAGCCAAAGAAGAAGGAAAGAATTCATAGTTAAAAATAAAGAAAAGGATAGAAAGTATTTTCAAACTTGTAACGCCTTAAAAACAGACTCAGTCCCAAATTAAATATAGACCATTTCTCAACAATGTTGACTAGCGTCACGGTGCCTAACTTTAGTATTTGGTACCAATAACAGTGAAAATCCACGGTTTATAACATCCCCCCTCTTTATGCTGATAACCATTAGCAGGGCTAACACGTACAGACACTGACACTATTGACTGTCACATTTTTACAGAAAATATTCCCTGTTTTTCTGAGAAAGTCCAAAGATCAATAAATACTTTGAACACAATGACATTCACACAATAGAATGAACACATTTACAGCCCAGACAGTGATGAGTCTAAGGTCAGAGGTCAGTGTGATAGTTTGTTGGGGACAGAGATGACACATGGTACAAAACTTCTGTTAAAACATGCCCTTCTCTATTTCAGTGTCCTGTACCTGCGTCCAGAGGGCAGGAGGATGAAGTGGGTATTGAGGGGGGCTCAGTGTCCTTAGCTATTGTTTTGGTGAGGCGGGCTATTGCTCTGTCATTGACTTCTGAGATGTTGGGTCTGGGGGAGTGGATTTTTTTGAAGCTATTTGTTTTTGTTGGAGACTGACAGCATGGTATGTTTATGTCTGTGAAGGTTCTCAGTCGTCCAGGACATCTTGAAGAAAAGGTTAAAGTAAATGCATCTGTGCCAAACCACCCCCCTCCAATATCACCTCAGAGCAAAGGAGGGCCCTGTCAGCACTGGAGAAGGTCCACAGCATCACCCTCCTGCAGCAGACAAAGGAAGATGCACTGTGATCCTGAACACAGATGACTACGAGTCCAGTGTTAACAGCTTACTCAGTGACACCAGCATCTATGAGACACTGAGAAGAGATCCAACAAGTGGGTACTTGACTGTCTGCAGAGGCTGGAGAAGGACCAAGTCATTGATCGACCTCTGTACTACAGACTGTATTCTGGGAACACCACTCCATGTATCTACGGCTTTCCCAAAATACACAAAGAAGAAATTCCACACTGACTCATAGTAAGTAGCACATCTTGGCTCCATTGGTCGGCCACTCACAACAACATATCATCAACTCACAGGACTTTACAAAATCAAACATCTACAACTAGACACAGATGAGACAATTGTCTCCTTTGACGTCACGTCCCTCTTTACCTGCAAACCCACCAATGAAGCACTCGTGGTGGTAAGGAAGAGACTACTACAGGACACATCTTTACAGGACAGGACCAACCTCACCGAACCATATTTGCAGTTTACTGGAGGTATGTTTAAACACTACTTATTTCCAGTTGAGAGGTAACTTCTACAGACATAAACACAGGTGTGCCGTGTGATCACCTGTCTCCTCGATTGTGATGTTCTTGTTACTGTGTTGATGTGTTCTGTAAAAGCTTCTACTTCCTGGGTTCTGATTTTGACCCAAATGTCATCAACATATCTGAACCAGTGACTGGGCTCTGTTCTTCACCTCCTCCATGAACAGGTGAGCCACTGCAGTCAATCCACTCTGGACTTAAATGTGAATGTAACACACTGCCTGTATTTAACCATTTGACTTCTGTGTTTAAATGGGAGGATGTTTTTGAATGTACAGCTCTCGGCCAAAAACATCTCACACAAGAAAGAAACATAAACCTGGAGTTGACTTTTATTTCTTTACTGGGCTCTAAAATAGAAAAGGAGCCTAAAATCCTGCATAACCTGCTTTTCATGAACAAATTAATACAAGATAAAAGTGTCCTGTCTCCAAAGGTTTTGTTTCCTTTATGGAATTTATACAACAATAAAAACAAAGTTACCAGTTTGAATGAAGGCTCCTTCTCTCTTTTGAAGAAATCTAGTTTTGACAGAAATAAATGTTTCAAAGGATTTGTCAGTATAAATAAAACACTAAACATATAACATTAAAAATGAACAGGACACATGTGGAAAATGTTGTCTTTGTTAAAAACAGTTTTGTTCCTGATGAACCTGTTTTTCTGCTCTGTTCTCCATCTCCTCATGAAACAAACAGAGGAATGTAGCTCTAAAGCAGAATCAAATGCAGTCTGTGAGAAACACGTGTCCTCACCTGTTCCTTTACACCTGACTCAGAGACGATGGGTGGAGCCAGTCTGTTCCTAAAACAGCACACACTCAGCTTCACTCACACACTGCTCTGATCAGAGGTGGAAGAACTGTCACTTCAGTCAAATCAGCCACATTTAACTGAGTTTCAAGCACATGTAGAGCATTCTTTGGATTTATACTGCTCTTCTTTTCATTAGTTTTGATTTGTGATGGAATAATAAAACATAAATAAAACACTCCCAACCAGCATTGACTCTGTCCTCATAAGCACACATGTATCTGCAGGTGTGTGTGAAGTATGAGTGCTCAAAGGACAAGCATGTTGTTTTCTGTTCCTCTTAAATTCAGAGGAAAACATCCATCTCTCAGTAGGACGGGATATAATGAATCTAAACTGGTTCTTCCACTTGGTTCTTAGAGCTTTGTTTCCATATCCCCATCACAGAAGCAACAAAACAGTTTTGTCAGGAATCTTCCAGAACAAATGACCTTCAGAAATCTCCTCTAAACTGTCAGCTGTGCTCATTTTCCTCCAAAACTAAAAAACTCCTCGTCCAACACCTTCTGAAAGAGCCTGAAGAGGGCTTGTTGGAGGAGGACCAGCCGCTCAGGTGCAGCCTGTGTGAGTTCACCTGTCGCCATCAGCCACTGTTAGTCCAGCACCTGAGTTCATTTTTATTGGGTTTTCTGATTTACATTACATTGTGCATTTCATTCATAGATTGAACACAGTGGGCTGCATTTGAGAGAAATTATACATAAAGCCAGAATATCCACACAATTAGAATAATAGACAGTAAAATAAAGGAAAAAATTAACTTATATTAACCAAAGAGTTTCAAACACCTGAGGTGAACAAATACAGGAGGATAAGACAATAGAGAAATGAAACAAAGAGAAATGTTCTGGAGACACAAATGTAAATATGTTTGAAAATCATGACGATTATATATTTGTAAAGTTTTTAATTGTTTTAAAAAAACACAAAGAGTGAATGAATTTTATTTACATTAAAGTCACATTTTTAGACATACAAGATAAAACATACATATTTGTCTATTGTTTATTTGGTTTGGTATATTTCTATTGATCCAGACTTTTCTGAGTCCTCAATCCAAGAAAGAGTGACGCTGGAAACATTCACAAATAGTGCAAATAGTTTCAGTAAGAAATAAACATTAAATCTTATGTAAATAATAGCATAAATATAGGAACATTACAAGTGGATTTTTTCTTGAACAATATTAGAAAAACACACATTAAATAAAGTGACTTCTGTTTTGGCTGAGATAATGAATAGAAAGGGTTAAACTGCTTGTTGAGGTTTTATTCTGCATTTTTTATTGTCAGGTTTTCATTAATATTCTTCTGGAAAATGGTCAACATCAGAAAAATCCTGTACATAAGTGTTCATGTTTGTCTCTCTGAGCTTACACCTGGAGAGTTAGAACTTCTTAGTAATACATTTCTTTTGGATATGGGACAAATATTCATGACCAAAACACAGGTCTTCATAATTGTAAAAAGATCTCAAAATCTGTGTTGAAGCTTTGAGATACAGAAAAAGGACCTCTGTTTCTATGTTTAATGTGTGTTGTTCCATCTTCATCTGCCAAACCACATCAGCCTGATGTTTGTGTTTCATGTTCCAAAATAAGAGCTGTTTATGAAAGTTTGACAGCTGGAGTCAATTTTATTTCATTAAAGTCCATTTAAGACAAATTCAAAGACACCATGTTGTCAAAAGTCATATTTGAGGTAGAAAGACCATATCCCTTTTTGTTATTTTGGATATAATTGTTGATCCATTTGACTTGTCCAGTGTGAGTCCTCGACCCACAACAGCAGAAGATGACTCCATCTGCTTTCAAATTCTCAGAGAGAAGCCATGTACAGCTCAAGTGCTCTGCACTTACACCTGCACCGAGCTGTGTTCCAGGCTGAAGGCACTGACGAACCATGTAATAATAGACATAGGAACATTACAAATTTGTAACTGTTTAGAAAACACACAAAATCAGTGGCATTCCTTTCAATTGTTCTGAGAACATGAATAGCAAAACTCAAGCTGCTCTGTTGAGGTTATTATTCTTTCCATGTTCCCTGGTCCCATTGTATCCTTCTCCAAAAGTCTTCCATTAAACATTCAATCTTATTCATCAGATTCATTATATCATCTTTAATGCAATGGTTCATCTGTGAATGTTTTAATCATGTTTGTGAAAAAAGAGAAAAGACGTCATTAATCAGCCAGTGTCTCCACAACAAGCCTGTCTCACTTTTTGACCTGTTTTTGTCTCTAACTAACTTGAGCGTGACTTGTTCAAACAGGAAAAGTGTCTCCTGTCGACACAGAGCGACACGTTGAAGATTTTGTAATAATTACTCAAAGTATTATTGAAAGAAGTGTTTTGACATTAAACATGAAGAATAAATACACAGGTTTTCATCCTGAGTAAAAGTGAACGTGGGCTACAATCTAAAGCTTTACATTCAAATATCTAATGTCTTTGTGTTATTTTATAAAACTGTGTAAAAACTGGTTATTTAAGTCTTTAAGGTGCAGCTTTGTAAAATAACTTCAGCCACAGGTTGTTTTTTCTAAAGCTTTGACAAATCCTTTATTGCCTTATACTGTATATACAGACATTTACAGTGAACAGAAGCATATCTTTGTACATTAATAAAACTAAAGAGTCAAAAGGCTCAGGCCTGGTTATTATTCCTCATTACATGACTTTATTATAAAATATGATTATACTTTTGAAAACTGTACAACTCAAAGTCAATAATGTCATATTCAGACTTCCTTTATACATACGACATGTTTGACTAATGCATATGTTTTCTTAAAGCTCTTCTGGCCAACAGTACTGCATTTTCTCATTAACACTATAAGACTTTACAAGTTGTTCACACAGACTTGTCTTTTCTCCAAATCTCTGTCAAATGTCAGTCCAGTCTCTTGAATCAAAGTGTTTCTCTAAAGCAGTGTCTCAGGCAGAAACACATGTGAACTTTCAGAGAAAAGACCAGTTACAGTTTCCTTCAGAACTCAGCCCTGCTCTCAGATCAACCTTATTGACCTCTTTGATTATTCCTTCAAGACTGTCTCAATGGTGCCTCTGGTGGAAACAAGAATGTACTGCACCTTGTTTCCTTTGAGTTCTTGTTAAAACAAAGCAGGTAGAACTTCAGGCTTAACTTGAGGAAATACTTCTGTGCATCAGAAGTTAGCTACAGTTTGTGAAGTTTCCTTTTGGTTTGACTTTGTCGAGACATGAGACAGTTAGTATTTGGTTTGAAACACGACACTGACACAACTCTCACAAACACAGTGCACCCCCTAGTGGTGCATTTACAGCACCAGCTACAGACAACAAGAGAAAAGAAGGAGGAAAGTGACAAAGCTGTGGAGAAAACTGCCTGAAAATGCTTTAAACCACGAGCTGCAGCTGCTCTTGAACATAAGCCCTGCACTCACAAGTGGAGTCAAGGACTTTTATTACTGTTTACAGCTTTAACTTTGATTTATTTTTATGAAGCACAGCCCTCTGTCTGTGCTTCCTGCTTCCTCCTCAGATCTACACAGAGCAGTGGGTGGAGCATGTCTGCACCTCCCAGAGCAGTCACACTACACTTAGGTTTCATTTCTGTGAAAGAGAAACTCTCTCAGTCACTGTTATCGAGCGAAGAAATGGCACAGAACACACTCGACCGAGAGGCCTTGTCCTGTCCGATCTGTTTGGATCTACTGAAGGATCCGGTGACTGTTCCCTGTGGACACAGCTACTGCATGAACTGTGTTCAAAGCCACTGGGACCAAGAGGACGAGAAGCAGCTCTACAGCTGCCCTGAGTGCAGGCAGAGCTTCAGACCCAGGCCTGTTCCTGTGAAGAGCATAATGTTGGGATATTTAGTGGAGCAGCTGAAGAAGACGGGGCTCACAGCGCCCCCTGCTGACCACTGCTACGCTGGACCTCAGGATGTGTCCTGTGACGTGTGCACTGGGAGGAAGCTGAAAGCTGTCAGGTCCTGTCTGCAGTGTGCGTTCTGTGAGACTCACCTCCAGCCTCATTATGATGCTGCTGCGTTACAGAAACACCAGCTGGTGGCGCCCTCTGACAAGCTCCAGGAAAACATCTGCTCTCGACACAACAAAGTGATGGAGATGTTCTGCCGCACCGACCAGCAGGTCATCTGCTACCTCTGCTCTGTGGACCAACACAAGGACCACCACACGGTGACGGCCGCAAGAGGGCCTGTGAGGCAGGCAGGTGAGCTGCAGGCCGGGCGGGACCAGCTGCTCCAGACCGTCCAGGACAAAGAGACAGACCTGGAGAGTCTCCGACAGGAGGCCGAGGACATCGATCGCTCTGCTCATGAAGCAGTGCAGCACAGTGAGGAGAGCTTCACTGGGCTGATCCGTCTCCTGGAGAAAAGACGCTCTGAAGTGGAGCAGCAGATCCGGTCCCAGCAGGAGACTGAGCTGTGTCGAGTCCAAGAGCTTCAGGACAAACTACAGCGGGACGTCACTGAGCTGAGGAGGACCATCTCTGAGCTGGACGCACTGTCACTCACACCGACCACATCCAGTTTCTACAACACTATCCTTCACTGTCCACAGCCGGACAGAGCCCAGACCGGTCCAGGATTCAGACAAGGCCCCGGCGCTACTTTGAGGATGTGACCACAGCTGTGTCAGCGCTCAGCCATAAACTACAGCTCACTCTGAGTGACGGCCTGACAAACGTCTCACTGGCTCTGAGTCAAGTCCATGTTTTACTGCCACAACCTGAGCCCACCTCCAGAGAGGACTTCTTAAAATATTCACGAAATCTCACTGGATCCAAACACAGCAAACACACGACTGTCACTGTCTGATGGAAACAGAAGAGCAACATTTATGAGTCAAACACAGAGTTATCCTGATCATCCGGACAGATTCAGTGTTTGGTATCAGGTGCTGAGCAGAGAGGGTCTGACGGGGCGTTGTTACTGGGAGGTGGAGTGGAGCGGGGAGTGGGTTTATATAGCAGTTGCTTACAAGGATATTAAGAGAAAAGGAGGCTCTGGTGAATGTGGATTTGGAAACAATAATAAATCCTGGGCCTTATGTTGTGACAAAACTAGTTATTCATTTTGGTTTAACTCAGTCCAGTCCCAGGTCTCAGGTCCGGTTTCGTCCAGAATAGGGGTTTACCTGGACCACCAAGCAGGGGTTTTGTCCTTTTACAGCGTCTCTCAAACCATGACCCTCCTCCACAGAGTCCAGACCACTTTCACTCAGACACTGTTCACTGGAGTCTGTCTTGACTGGTCTGGAGACACTGTACATTTTCCTAAACTCAAATAACTCTGTGTTGTTTAAAGCCACAGTTTGAGATTGTCACAGAGACTTTTACTGAAGTGATGCTAAAGGCTCTTTTGTGTTAATCACTGGTTTTGAGAAACAGGAACATTTAACTGTGTTTTAAGGCTTTGGAGAAATAATGATGTAAAAATATCAAATTTCTGGAGGACTTGAGTTTGTTTTTAACTCAATAAAAATAAAATGATCAGATAATGTTTTTTTTTTTCTTGAACTACATCCTGATGATTTTGTCTCAGTTGAGTTTATTTGGAAACATGTAAATGATAAAGAAACACACACAAAACAATCAGTCTGTGTTTTATTTGAGTCAGAATGTAGAAGCTTTGGATCATTTACTTTGGACATGTTCGATGTGTGCTTTCCAGTCGAGCCCACAACTATTGTAACCTCCAGAAATTTACGTCTGATGCGTCAGTTTTGCTCCAAAACAACGAGTCAAAGCAAAATCTACTTTCCTCATCCTCGGAGCCTCCTGCAAACTTTATTTAAAGAGTCAACAGTCTCCTCCACTTTTCCATCTTCAACAGAAATGACTGAGTATTTCTTGGACAAACTGGGGACTCTTTGTGAGTGCATTGTGGGAAACATTAATCTGGTCAATAAAGGGAAGGCTTCAGTCGATAAATAAACCACATTTATTTATTTATTCACATGAAAACTGACTGTGTCTAATTTGAGAAACACATTTTCAACAGGATTTCTCTAAAAAATCTGGATGTTTTCTGTTGCTCTTAAATTCAAAAGCAGACATTTGAACATTTATGTTGAATGGAAGAAAGTGAAAGTGTAGGCTTGAGTGTGTTTAAAATACAAGTATGTGTCTTCTCTGTCGACTTTTACAGTGAGGAAAGGTTCAAACATCACATGGAAAGGTTCAAAATGCACCAGACACACATTTAGAGTCGTTTCAGAACTGTAATTCTTAATATCCACAATAAATAAAATGTTTCTTTTTACATATTCTTAAAGAGTAACTAAACCTAACACAAGTTTTTTTAGTTAATGATCTGTAACAATGAGGCTTTATTAGTGCTGTTTATTAATTTGAATAAAAGCTTTGACCTTTGACCTTTGAGTGTAAAGTATATGAAATCTACAATATATGGTGTAAAACCATAGAAGATTATATATTTGTAAAGTTTTAATAGTTTTGATTGTTTTAACTTCCATAAAGTGATTTTATAAAGAACTAAAAGTCTTTATAAATTAATGAATCCTGGTTGTTTTTTGGACCATTTACATTTATGTTTGTAATATTTCCCAAAAACAATAAAGAAAATGAATAAATAAAATATATGACAGATTCAAAAATAGATGAACACAGAATTTAATGTAAATAATGACTGTGAATATTACAATGTGGCAGCATTTAATAATGAAACATTTGAAGAAGACACTTTATCAATCATCCACATAAACAGTAGAAGTCTCTATTGTAAGTTTTTAAAAACAAAGACTACCTGAGTGAGTTTAAGAAGATATTTAGTTTAAGTGCAGTCACAGAAACATGGTTTAGGGATGACATCATGGACAAAGTTCAAATGGATGGATATGAGCTTTATTCTGTAAATCGAGCAAACAAAAGAGGTGCAGGCGTTGCTCTAAACATAAAATCAAATTTGAAAAGTAAGAAAGTAAAGTAAAGGACAATAATAGAGAATAATGTGACGAAGATGGTGACAGTGGAAATAGTTTCTGAAACAACAAAGAACATCTTAATCAGTTGTGTTCACAGAGCACCAGCTCCTGTGTTTCACATTTACTGAACAAATAACAGAACCTTTTGATAATATTACAAATAAGATGCAGATAATATGTGTAGATTTTAACATTAATTTGGATCATTTGGATAAAGATGGAGAGATTGATTTAAATAATTCTATGAATAGTAGTTAATAGTTAAAAGTTAAACAGAAACAGGTCAAAAAAACGCCCTGAAGGCACTAAACAAAAATCTGAAAAAACAAAAGTGTGATGCAGTTTATGTTGAAGATGTAAATGTAGCAGAGAACTCCTTCATGGAAAAGATAACTGCAAAAAAATACCTTTGAGAAAAAATAAATCTAGATAAACCATGGATGAACGAAAGAATAAAAAATGCTTGTAAAAAGAAAAAAAAACAAAAACAAACGAAGCTGAAGACAAGTATAAAAAATATAAAAATAAATTATAATGGAATATTAAAAAAACAGGAAAAAGAAGAAAATAATTACAGTGAAAAGCCAAATGAAAACAGAAACAATACAAAGGTGACATGGGACATAATAAACAGTGTGATTAAAAATAACAAAGCTAAAAGCACATTTACAAACGACTTTGTGAAGAACATGCTGACATATATAATGAGAAAAAAAACTGAAGATGAAGTTTGTAAAGATTTTGAAAATGTTGGTTCCAGTTTTTCGGACCTGAATCAAAAGTAAAAGACACAACACAAAATACAATAATCAACAGTTGAATAACATTTTCCTTTTTTTTTTTTTTTACAGAAAAGATGAAATATTAAAAATTGTAAAAAACTGTGGAAACAAAAGATCTACTGAAGATCTAGACATGATACTTGTAAAAAGTATAGCATATTAAAACCACTTACTTCTATCTTCAACATTTCCTTTCAGTCTGGTACATTCCCAAACAAAATGAAAATAGCTAAAGTAATCCCAATAAACAAAGGTGGCGACAAACATCTTTACACCAACTATTGACCTTTTTCCCTCCTACCACAATTCTCAAAGATCCTTAAAAAACTATTGAACAAAAGACTTGAAAACTTCATTAAAAAACATGAATTAATTAATGATAGTCAATATGGCTTCAGGACGCAAAGCTCAACTGCCCTGGCACTTATTGAGGCAGTGGCAGAAATAACCAATGCTGTAGATCAAAAAAAAATATGTAGCTGGAATTTTTATTGATTTGAAGAAAGCATTTGATACATTAAATCACTCAATATTGTTTAAAAAACTTGAACTATATGGTATAAGAGGAACATTAGATTGGGTGAAAAGTTATTTACACAAACGACAGCAATATGTAAAAACAGGAGAATCAACATCTTCTTGTTCTGTAGTTGCTTGTGGTGTCCCCCAGGGGTCGGTGTTGGGTCCAAAACTTTTTAACTTGTACATCAATAACCTATTCAAAACATCTGATCAATTTAAATACAAACTATTTGCTGATGATACAAGTATATTTTACACCAGTGATAATTATGATTATCATCCGTGGATTAATGTTTTGAAAAATGAACTGGTCAAACTAAAATTATGGATGGACAGAAACAAATTATCTGTAAATCTTGATAAAACAAAAGTAATGTTTTTTGGCAACTGCAACAATGAAGTTGAATTAAACATTTACATAAATAACACAAAAATTGAAAAGGTAACAGATAAAATTTCTTGGTGTAATTGTCGATAACAAACTCAGTTGGAAGCCACACATTCGACATTTACAAAACAAAATAGCTTAAAACATTTCAATAATAAACAAATCCAAAATATTTTTAGATATCAATTCACTGTGTATGCTTTATTGTGCTCTGGTACAACCATACCTTACATATTGTATTGAAGTATGGGGCAATAACCTCAAAACAGCATTAAAACCACTCTTAACGCTACAAAAGAGAGCAATGAGGGTAATCCATAAAGTTGGATATTTGGAGCATACCAATGCACTATTCTTACAGTCCAAATGACTAAAGCTGAAAGATCTTGTTCAATATTCTACAGCTCAACTGATGTACAGAGCAAATAATAATGTTCTTCCTGGCAATATACAAAAATTATTCAAACGCAGGGAGGCACCAACTGAGAGGAGTGGACAATTTTAAAATACACATTATAAGGACAACAAGAAAACATTTTTGTGTGTCTGTGTGTGGCGTCAAACTTTGGAACAGTCTTTGGGAACAGCTCAAGCAACGCAAAAGCCTTCACAAATTTAAAACAATGCATAAATATATTCTGTTCTTACAGTATAGAACCGAGCATGAGAGGTAAGGAGGGATAACTATAGTTATCAACCAGTGCCATAACTTGTCTTGAACATGTAAAATTGTAGAACAGGGAATATTGTGCATTCTCATAATTTGTCCTGGAAACGTAAAATTAATAAAAATAAAAATAAAAAAGTAAGGTGCTAAGTTTGTTTACTGTATCCAATATGGAGCTTTGAGTGTCCTTTTTTCTAAGATATTAGTCATACACAAAGAGGGTTATTGTGACATAGTTATTCATTGTTCAATACATACTGGGATGTAAATAAGGGATGATTAAATAGTATAGTACATATACTAGTTACCACAGTTTTGTTTTTATTGTTTTTCTCTTCTGTTTGGTGAATGGAATTTATTGTAATTGTTTTGTTGTTTTGTTGCAATGTATAGCACTTTTATTGAAATGTTAAAAGGGTTAGGCATAATAAGTCTTTGACTTCAGCCTAAATCCTTTTGCTCTATGATTTATAGTTAATGATGGGGTTGTATTCTTTTTATTGTAATTTTTTTATTTAAACGACCAAATAAATATTGTCAAAAAAAAAAAAATCCAGTCAAGTATACGGCTCCTTTAAATGTGATTAAATGACACAGATCTTGTCAAAGTGGATCATTCACATCATACACTCCAGTGTGAAAATCAACACTCTGTAGTTTATCAGTTGATTTCTTCAGTGAGTGCAGCTGTGAGTGGAGCTTAACCTGGAACAGTCTTTGTCTTTCTTCTGGAGACTGTCCACACCCTCTTCTTCCTCCTCATCTTCCTCTTCCTCCTCTTCCTCTTCCTCCAACGTGTCCATGTCTGTGCCAGTGCCAGTGTTCGTTTGGACTGTGGCCTGATGGGAAATAGTCGACACACAAGACACTAGGTTACACCAGTATCAGGTCATGTCCAGGTTGAGGACGCCAAAGCCACAAGTTAATAAATAGGGGCGGCAGTAGCTCAGTGATAGAGCGGTTGTCCTTCAACCGAAAGGTAGGCGGTTCGATTCCCGGTCTCCCCACAGTTCATACTGTCGTTGTGTCCTTGGGCAAGACACTTAACCCTCCTTGCCTCCAGTGACACAGCACTGGTGTATGAATGTGTGTGATTGTTGCTCTGGTGAATGGTGTGAGAATGTTGGGACAACGGATGGAAATTAGCCTACGGCTACAATCTGGCATGTTTACATTCATGTGGTAGTGTCTCATATGTTCATTAACATGCACTGTCCCAATCAAATAAAAAAAAATTAAAACACTGTAGAGTGTGAAAAAGACACAAACAGATTTTACACCGAGAACTGTGACTAACTGAGATCTGTGACTCCAGGGGGCGCTGTTGCAGATTTACACATATCATCTACTGCCCCGAAACAGGAACATTAACCCTAACCTTATCAGTGGGTAGTTCATTAAAAGCTGTTTGAATAATGATAGAAAATGATTTCAATGTTTGACTCCAGTTCGGTCACATGTTCTGACAACAGCTGTCACTGTCACATTTAGTGACTTATGTTCTCCTGCCTTTGTACAGACCACAAACACAAGAGAGTGGGTCCAAAATGAAAAAGTTTAATAAACAGACGATGATATCTTCAACAGCGCCCCCTGGAGTCACATCAATCATAAAACATTTAATACATTGTTGCTCCAAAAAACTCATTTGACATTCTAATGACAACACACAACTTAAAACTGTAAGCACTGAAAAACTGAAAAACTTTAATAAAAATGAGCTGCATTTAATTTCATTTGTTGCAGATTATATCGACACAAGGGTTTAGTATTTGGCTCAGCGGGGCCTGCTCTGTGGTGTGTTCTTTTTGACGACAGAATGTGACAACAGTGTTTTGTTTCATCAGATTTGTTTAGGGGTCAGAAGTTTTGTTTGGGGTTTAGAGAAAAAGATTTTAAGAAAGATGTCTTAGTAATTGTTTAATAAATTAGCAATGACCTAACTGTCATGTATTAAATGGACATAAAGACAATAATGCATTATCTTGATTTGTCCTGAACAAGCTGGAATTCCAATCCCTAAAATCAAAGACAACACACTTCAACTTTTCATTTTTAATCCATACACTTCAAAAGTTAAGCTGAGATGTGAGTCCAATCAGTTTGTAACTAATCACATTATTTATTTCCCAAACTTACTTTTTACATTTAGTTAAACTGATTTGTAAAAAAAACACTTTACTTTTATTTTTACTCAGTTACATGTATATGTATTACATGTTATGTATTTTGTTAATACATGTTGCACTAATATTAAAGCTGTTCATAGTTTAATACAGTTATTTATGAAGAACAAAAATGTTAATGTAACACTTGCCCCATTTTTCATGAGTGTAACTCAAAGATCTAAGACTTTTTCTATTTTTCTCAAATATTCACAAATCTGTCCAAATCTGTGTCAGTGAGCATTTCTCTTTTGCCGAGATAATCCATCCACGTCACACGTGTGGCATATCAAGATGCTGATTAGAGAGAATGATTATTGCACAGGTGTGCCTTCGACTGGCCACAATAAAAGGCCACTGTAAAAGGTGCAGTTTTATCACAGCACAATGCCACAGATGTTTTGAGGGAGAGTGCGATTGGCCTGCTGACCGCAGGAATGTCTATAAACAGACGGGACAAAAAAACAATCGGGACAGGAAGAGGGAAAAACTGGGACATTTGAGTGTTTTTGCAGATATTCCCCGGGACACAGGACAGGGGGTTTAAAAATAAAAGACTGTTCCGGCTAAAACGGGGCGTATGGTCACCAAACGTGGTAGGGTAGTGTAACCAAGCAGATTGACAGGAGACATACGTTTATTTTTAGCCGTTACTCTTTACTTTAACACTCCCCAGAAACACACAGCATTTCTTCTTGGAACTCACACCTTGGTGTCGTAAAACTCATAAGATGAACATTACACAGAACAGTAACAAAAGGTGTGTTACGTACTTCTCTATAAGAAACGTCCCTGTTTCCAACATTCCTGAACATTAAGTCCAACAAAACAATTACAAAACTAAAACAGAGGGGGCCGACATTCACTATATTCCAGACCAATATAAAAACCACAAAAACAACACAATGGGGCTCAAACTGTGCAATAACAACAAGCTAAAGGGCCAAAAACCTCAAACCAGACGCTCAACCAACCACTAAGTCCTTTAGATGTGAAGGGGCCCCCACAATCCGGCCCGAGCGGCACTGCATTGGCGAGGACAGAGAGGGATGATGCACAACTTGAGCCCGCTCATCCGGCTCTCAGTAGGAACGCTCAACCACACAAACCAGCCTCACAAGCACAAGAACAAACCTTCATAATAAAGTTTCTGTCTCTCAAAGCTCTCAGAGGCATAGAGTCTGGCAGCACCAAAAACCAACTCAAGCCTCTACAACTTCAAAGTAACATATACCGCCACCGATCTGGCCCCCTCGGAGTCCAACTGCGGCGCAGACACAAGAACATTTGCCTGAACTCAGGCCTCATATCCATGCTTGAGCTAGAACACGTGAGTTTTGAGCTGGTGTTTTAGGCAAAAGCAACTTGTTTCACAAAACTGTCCCATTCACCTCCACAAGAAAGTTACATTTTTTCAATCAGTGTCCTGTTGTGGTGCTCCACTGTCCCATCAGACTTTGGGTTATAAGCCGTGGTGCGTGTCTTTGTCACAGTCCACGGAGTTCACTCCAGATCTTCCCTGTCACCGTCATCAGTCACACCTGTCGACACACCTGAAACTCTTTCCCTCATCAGCCAGCTCACTCCTCGTCTCTGTAAGATTGTTCTTCTGACTCCATGAGTGAACGGCCAGCACTGCCTGGTCCTGGTCCCGGTCCCATTACCTGGTCCTGCTAACCCGGTCTAGTTTCTGTCACCAGCTTTGGTCCAGTTGAACCCTGTTCATCTGGTCCACTTCCTCATGCTCTTGTCTAACGTCTGATCAGCTCTCTCGAAGCTGCACAATCTCAGTCATGTTTTCTTTCACATTATATACTATTATTTGTCTTTTCTTTACTTATTTTAATAAATCTTCTCTTAATCGTCTCCAAATGGTGCAAAAGGCTGCAGCCAGGCTTTTATCAGAAACCAACAGAAGGGCTCACATTTCACTGGTTTTATCCTCTCTCCAGTGGTTTCCAGTAAAATATTAGCCTCGACTTTTAGATCTCGACTGTCCCTCCAGTACATCACTGACCTGTTGACCTCTTACTCCTCTTCCTGCACCTGAGATAATTTTTAAAAGGTCTTAGTCTTAATCTAGGTCTCAAGACCAACTAAGACCAGGTCTAAGACTGGACTAACTCTGTCTCCTTCAAACACTGACCTCCATGAGTCTGGACCTGGTCTAAGACTGGACTTGGACTGTTAGGATTGTATGTTTCCTAGTATCTATTCCAGTTTATCACACACCTGTATTAACTTGGTCTTGATCTGACAGGGTCATTACGCTCTCGGACAGGACTCAGTCTGGATCAAAGAGGTCAAAGAGGTCATGACTGTTATAACTCGTTTGTTTTGTTGCAGCAGCTCTTTTCTTTCAGCCACATATCTTTTCCTCTGAAGTAAAACCAGGTCCTCGTCCTCTTCATGATTTCATCTTTCACATTGCTCTGTAAGAACAGTCTCTGTTTTTTTTGTCTCACATCTTTTGAAACTAAACCTGTTTTCTTATCAGCGCGGTCAAGCCTCTGAACAAACACGAGGCAAACTGAGCACAGGTCGAAGCAGTTACTGTGCTCCGTGTTGTGATGGAACACATCTCCACGGTTCATGTGAGCCACAATAAAACACTCCCAACAACACAAACATTTAGAACAATATAAAAAAATAGCTCTGTCCATCTGTTCACTGCTCACAACTAACCTCTGATGAAAAACTTGAATATTCTCATTCTCAGTAGGACCTAGGCCTACTTTAAGACATCAGGTCCAGCTATAGTCAGAGAGGTGTGGCCTAAATACTCTTTATTCTCATAATTGTGTCTGAGAGAGTTCACTGTAGAATTATTTTATCATGGAAACAAATCCTTAAGAGGCTGGCTCAACCTTATTGACCTCTTTGATTATTCTTTCAAGACTGTCTCAATGGTGCCCTCTGGTGGAAACAAGAATGTACTGCACCTTGTTTCCTTTGAGTTCTTGTTAAAACAAAGCAGGTAGAACTTCAGGCTTAACTTGAGGAAACACTTCTGTGCATCAGAAGTTAGCTACAGGTCAAAACCTTCTGATGATCCCCAAAACCCACTTTAAAACTCAGGATGTTGCCCCCAGACTCTAAATGTGATAAATGTTGGAGAAAATGTTGCTAAATTACATTTTTGTTGCATTTTTTTGCTGGAATTCAATTCAACCAGATTCAGTGAAACTCTGTCTGCTGCTCAACACAATCCATTAATGTTAAGTACTCTTTTATTTGAGACCATTTTTAAAAGGTCTCAAGACCAACTAAGACCACAACTCCATGAGTCTGGACCTGGTCTAAGACTGGACTAACTCTGTCTCCTTCAAACACTGACCTCCATGAGTCTGGACCTGGTCTAAGACTGGACTAACTCTGTCTCCTTCAAACACTGACCTCCGTGAGTCTGGACCTGTTTTCTTATCAGCGCGGTCAAGCCTCTGAACAAACACGAGGCAAACTGAGCACAGGTCGAAGCAGTTACTGTGCTCCGTGTTGTGATGGAACACATCTCCACGGTTCATGTGAGCCACAATAAAACACTCCCAACAACACAAACATTTAGAACAATATAAAACATTCACTCATTCCACACAACCACATTTCTATCTGCAGGTGTGTCTGAAGTATGAGGGGTCAAAGGGCAAGAATCTTAACTTCAAAAGCAGACATTTGAACATTTATGTTAAATGGAAGAAAGTGAAAGTGTAGGCGGTGTTTAAAATACAAGTATGTGTCTTCTCTGTCGACTTTTACAGTGAGGAAAGGTTCAAACATCACATGGAAAGGTTCAAAATGCACCAGACACACATTTTATTTTCTACTTTTGAGTCGTTTCAGAACTGTAATTATTAATATCCACGACTCCACTAGACACTATTCACAAAAGGTGGAGCCAGACTGAGGCCACTTCTCTCACAGGGGTGGCACAGAAACTGATCTGATCATTTTTTGTGTCTGTAGTCACTGTAGATCTAGTTTTGCACACAGTGACTTACATAGAATTACATTACATAATAAATATAGGCCTATGTCTCCCTGACCTTTTCTTTAAATAATCCTTATCTCTGATGAACATTACAATTAATGTTTCAAGATAAAACACAACCCACAAATATGTGCTGAGCAGCACATCAGAGCTGAGTGGTAGTAAGAGTATCAGTTAAATAAGGACTCAGTTCAAAGTTAAACCATTTGAATAACTCTAAGTCTCTGGTTTAAATGTTTTTACTAAATTAAATAATGCTAATGTTAGTATATTAGTTTTTATTAATGAATCACTTTTTAACCAACTTGTGGCCTACAGGACTCCTGTCTGGTGGATCCATGTGAGATCAATAAAAAGAAACACTTACATCAATAAATAAAATAGCTCTGTCCATCTGTTCACTGCTCACAACTAACCTCTGATGAAAAACTTGAATATTCTCATTCTCAGTAGGACCTAGGCCTACTTTAAGACATCAGGTCCAGCTATAGTCAGAGAGGTGTGGCCTAAATACTCTTTATTCTCATAACTGTGTCTGAGAGAGTTCACTGTAGAATTATTTTATCATGGAAACAAATCCTTAAGTGGCTGGCTCAACCTTATTGACCTCTTTGATTATTCTTTCAAGACTGTCTCAATGGTGCCCTCTGGTGGAAAGAAGAATGTACTGCACCTTGTTTCCTTTGAGTTCTTGTTAAAACAAATCAGAATCAGAATCAGAATCAGAAAGAGTTTTATTGCCAAGTATGCTTGCGCATACAAGGAATTTGTTTTAGTGACATAAGCTACCAGTACACAGAGACACCAACACACAGACAACAAATAAGTGTATAAACAATATAAACAATTGTGCTATAAATGATAATTGAATAGGATTGAATAAGATGCAGGGATGTACTAGGATGGAGGGGTAACAAATGAATATAAGAATATTGCACTTTTTTTGCATAAGCATAAGTGGGGAACATTTAACTGTTCGTGAGGTAGATTGCCTGGGGGAAGAAACTGTTTTTGTGCCTTGCTGTTCTGGTATTTGCGGCTCTGAGGCGCCGGCCAGATGGCAAAAGTTCAAAATGGGGTGACTTGGTGTGAGGGATCCAGAGTGATTTTATGAGCCCTTTTCCTCACTCTGGTTATATACAGTTCTTGAAGGGTGGGCAGGGGAGCACCAAAGCAGGTAGAACTTCAGGCTTAACTTGAGGAAACACTTCTGTGCATCAGAAGTTAGCTACAGTTTGTGAAGTTTCCTTTTGGTTTGACTTTGTCGAGACATGAGACAGTTAGTATTTGGTTTGAAACACGACTGACACAACTCTCACAAACACAGTGTGCCCCTAGTGGTGCATTTACAGCACCAGCTACAGACAACAAGAGAAAAGAAAGAGGAAAGTGACAAAGCTGTGGAGACAACTGCCTTAAAATGCTTTAAACCACGAGGTGCAGCTGCTCTTGAACATAAGCCCTGCACTCACAAGTGGAGTCAAGGACTTTTATTACTGTTTACAGCTTGGACTTTGATTCATTTTTATGAAGCACAGCCCTCTGTCTGTGCTTCCTGCTTCCTCCTCAGATCTACACAGAGCAGTGGGTGGAGCATGTCTGCACCTCCCAGAGCAGTCACGCTACACTTAGGTTTCATTTCTGTGAAAGAGAAAGTCTCTCAGTCACTGTGATCGAGCGAAGAAATGGCACAGAACACACTCGACCGAGAGGCCTTGTCCTGTCCGATCTGTTTGGATCTACTGAAGGATCCGGTGACTGTTCCCTGTGGACACAGCTACTGCATGAACTGTGTTCAAAGCCACTGGGACCAAGAGGACGAGAAGCAGCTCTACAGCTGCCCTGAGTGCAGGCAGAGCTTCAGACCCAGGCCTGTTCCTGTGAAAAATATCATGATGACATATTTAGTGGAGCAGCTGAAGAAGACGGGGCTCACAGCGCCCCCTGCTGACCACTGCTACGCTGGACCTCAGGATGTGTCCTGTGATGTGTGCACTGGGAGGAAGCTGAAAGCTGTCAGGTCCTGTCTGCAGTGTGTGGCTTCATTCTGTGAGACTCACCTCCAGCCTCATTATGATGCTGCTGCGTTACAGAAACACCAGCTGGTGGCGCCCTCTGACAAGCTCCAGGAAAACATCTGCTCTCGACACAACAAAGTGATGGAGATGTTCTGCCGCACCGACCAGCAGGTCATCTGCTACCTCTGCTCTGTGGACCAACACAAGGACCACCACACGGTGACGGCCGCAGCAGAGAGGGCCCAGAGGCAGGCAGAGCTGCAGGCCGGGCGGGACCAGCTGCTCCAGACCGTCCAGGACAAAGAGACAGACCTGGAGAGTCTCAGAGAGGAGGCCGAGGACATCGATCGCTCTGCTCATAAAACAGTGCAGCACAGTGAGGAGAGCTTCACTGGGCTGATCCGTCTCCTGGAGAAAAGACGCTCTGAAGTGGAGCAGCAGATCCGGTCCCAGCAGGAGACTGAGCTGTGTCGAGTCCAAGAGCTTCAGGACAAACTACAGCGGGACGTCACTGAGCTGAGGAGGACCATCTCTGAGCTGGACACACTGTCACTCACACCGGACCACATCCAGTTTCTACAACACTATCCTTCACTGTCCACAGCCGGACAGAGCCCAGACCGGTCCAGGATTCAGACAGGGCCCCGGCGCTACTTTGAGGATGTGACCACAGCTGTGTCAGCGCTCAGCCATAAACTACAGCTCACTCTGAGTGACGGCCTGACAAACGTCTCACTGGCTCTGAGTCAAGTCCATGATTTACTGCCACAACCTGAGCCCACCTCCAGAGAGGACTTCTTAAATTATTCACGAGAAATCAAACTGGATCCAAACACAGCACACACACGACTGTCACTGTCTGATGGAAACAGAAGAGTAACATTTATGAGTCAAACACAGAGTTATCCTGATCATCCGGACAGATTCAGTAATTATTGTCAGGTGCTGAGCAGAGAGGGTCTGACGGGGCGTTGTTACTGGGAGGTGGAGTGGAGCGGATGTGTTTGTATAGCAGTTGCTTACAAGGATATTAAGAGAAAAGGATTCTCTGATGAATGTAGATTTGGAAACAATAATAAATCCTGGTCCTTATGTTGTAACAAAACTAGTTATTCATTTCTGTTTAACTCAGTTCATTCCCAAGTCTCAGGTCCAGTTTCGTCCAGAATAGGGGTTTACCTGGACCACCAAGCAGGGGTTTTGTCCTTTTACAGCGTCTCTCAAATCATGACCCTCCTCCACAGAGTCCAGACCACTTTCACTCAGACACTGTTCGCTGGAGTCAGTCTTGGCTGGTTTGGAGCCACTGCACATTTTCCTAAACTCAAATAACTCTGTGTTGTTTAAAGCCACAGTTTGAGATTGTCACAGAGACTTTTACTGAAGTGATGCTAAAGGCTCTTTTGTGTTAATCACTGGTTTTGAGAAACAGGAACATTTAACTGTGTTTTAAGACTTTGGAGAAATAATGATGTAAAAATATCAAATTTCTGGAGGACTTGAGTTTGTTTTTAACTCAATAAAAATAAAATGATCAGATAATGTTTGTTTTTCTTGAACTACATCCTGATGATTTTTGTCTCAGTTGAGTTTATTTGGAAACATGTAAATGATAAAGAAACACACACAAAACAATCAGTCTGTGTTTTATTTGAGTCAGAATGTAGAAGCTTTTGGATCATTTACTTTGGACATGTTCGATGTGTGCTTTCCAGTCGAGCTCCACAACTATTGTAACCTCCAGAAATTTACGTCTGATGCGTCAGTTTTGCTCCAAAAACAACGAGTCAAAGCAAAATCTACTTTCCTCATCCTCGGAGCCTCCTGCAAACTTTATTTAAAGAGTCAACAGTCTCCTCCACTTTTCCATCTTCAACAAAAATGACTGAGTATTTCTTGGACAAACTGGGGACTCTTTGTGAGTGCATTGTGGGAAACATTAATCTGGTCAATAAAGGGAAGGCTTCAGTCGAGAAATAAACCACATTTATTTATTTATTCACATGAAAACTGACTGTGTCTAATTTGAGAAACACATTTTCAACAGGATTTCTCTCAAAAATCTGGATGTTTTCTGTTGCTCTTAAATTCAAAAGCAGACATTTGAACATTTATGTTGAATGGAAGAAAGTGAAAGTGTAGGCGGTGTTTAAAATACAAGTATGTGTCTTCTCTGTCGACTTTTACAGTGAGGAAAGGTTCAAACATCACATGGAAAGGTTCAAAATGCACCAGACACACATTTAGAGTCGTTTCAGAACTGTAATTCTTAATATCCACAATAAATCAAATGTTTCTTTTTACATATTCTTAAAGAGTAACTAAACCTAACACAAGTTTTTTTAGTTAATGATCTGTAACAATGAGGCTTTATTAGTGCTGTTTATTGATTTGAATACAAGCTTTGACCTTTGACCTTTGAGTATAAAATATATTAAATCTACAATATATGGTTTAAAACCATAGACGATTATATATTTGTAAAGTTTTAATTGTTTTAACTTCCATAAAGATATTTTATAAAGAACTAAAAGTCTTTATAAATTAATGAATCCTGGTTGTTTTTTGGACCATTTACATTTATGTTTGTAATATTTCCCAAAAACAATAAAAAAAATGAATAAATAAAATATATGACAGATTCAAAAATAGATGAACACAGAATTTAATGTAAATAATGACTGTGAATATTACAATGTGGAAGCATTTAATAATGAAACATTTGAAGAAGACACTTTATCAATCATCCACATAAACAGTAGAAGTCTCTATTGTAAGTTTTTAAAAACAAAGACTACCTGAGTGAGTTTAAGAAGATATTTAGTTTAAGTGCAGTCACAGAAACATGGTTTAGGGATGACATCATGGACAAAGTTCAAATGGATGGATATGAGCTTTATTCTGTAAATCGAGCAAACAAAAGAGGTGCAGGCGTTGCTCTAAACATAAAATCAAATTTGAAAAGTAAGAAAGTAAAGTAAAGGACAATAATAGAGAATTAAAGCCGCAAGCGGCGATAAAGGCCCTCGCCTCCCTTGAGACCGCGGGGACACATGCACTCGGAGGATTTCATTTCGTGCTTTAAAGCGTAAACTTCACGGTAATGTCAAATAACCGGGCCTGTGCTACTGCTGGGGACTGTTACACCACCTTGTAACCTAACTTTAGAGTTAAAGGTCTCCACAATCCCTGGTTTTCCTGGGAGCTGTCTGAACCTTTGAAAATAATAGATTATGCTTGGGCTAAGGCGAGAAAAACAAAGTACTGGCTGGAGATTTGAGATGACTCAGGAATCGCTGCACCCCCCTGTTTAAAAAGGCAAAATGTAAATATAACTTGTCTAAAAGTACAAGGTTACAAGTTCCAAATGATTCTGAGGAGTTTTCTAAGACTCTAGCCTTGGCTCTGGAGGGCCTCCTCTAAATGAAGGATCCTGGCAATTGGGAAATGGCATTTATTTCCCAAAGAAATGGCTGCCTCTTCACAGACTCATTACGACCACAGCCACAAATCTATCAAAAACAAATTGATAATTTTTTTGGCACACGTGTCTAGATGATACTCACCAAATTTGGAGCTGTTTAGATGAAAAGCCTTTAGACACAAGGGTGCAATTTAGGTGGTCACGCATTCCACCCAACATAGTAGATTTCCTGTTGAGTTTACGATATGGCTGTAATACATTTTTCTGTTCGCCCTGAGGTGTCCTATGGATGTACCAAGTTTCATTTTTCTACGTTGGAAAAAGTTACTTTCACTTTCCATAGGCCCAATGTATTTTGACTTTTCTAGGGGCCGCCACTGAGTCATTTTCGTATTTTTTTCGGGGACTTCAAATACATACATTTTTGCCAGGCTTGAAGTCTGGGACCAATAAAAATGACTTTTAGTTGTTCGTTTACTGGGTTAAATTGAGGATCATTTTACAGAAAAATTATAATAAAAAATATATACGAATTATAATAAAAAAAATATAACTCGAGCAAAAAGTCTAGAAAAACACTTGTCTCATTTACATACATGTGTTTAGCTCATTTTGCCCAAGTTTGGTGTCTGTGGAATGAAGCAGCTTTTTCTGTGTACTTTTAAAAAGAGGTGTATTTTAAGTCGGTTCACATTTTCAATTCAAAATGGCCGCCTTCCTGTGTGTGATAGGGTGTGGTCCCCATTGGCTTTTTGTTCATAAGCCCATGGTGGATGTGTGTACCAAGTTTTATTTGCCTACAACAAACTAAAAATTTCACTTCCCATTGACTTTTTCACATTTTTGGGACGTTGCTATGGCAACACATTTATAGATAGGGGTGGTTGTCATTGGCTTTTATGCTCGTCATGACATAAGAGATGTGTGTACAAAATTTTATGTCTCTATGACAAACTAAATTCTTGGGTCCATTATAAGTTTGTAGGGGCGCTGGAGAGCCATTTCTAAAGATAACCCTTTTATTTACATATTTTTGTGTTCAGGTCATGAATGTGCACAAACGGCTTTTTAGGTCCAACTCGATCCGAGAAGGCGTTTGAGAGTTAAGAGACGTTTTATTTTCACAAAAATGGCCACCTCGTTACAGGCTTGCCACACCCATACCCGATAAGATATCAACAACAAAGTCACAACTTTGGTTGGCACACGTGTCTAGATGATACTCACCAAATTTGGGGCCATTTAGATTAAAACACAATGATTTGCATCTTTCTGCGCAAGTGCGATTTTAGTGGCCGCGCGTTTCACCCCACATGGCGGACTTCCTGTTAAGTTTAGGTGTGACTGTCATTGACTTTTCTGTTTGCCCTGAGGTGTCCTATGGATATACCAAGTTTCATTTTTCTACGTTGGAAAAAAGTTACTTTCACTTTCCATAGGCCCAATGTATTTTGATTTTGTAGGGTCGCCACTGAGTCATTTTCGTATTTTTTTCGGCGACTTCAAATACATAAATTTTTCGCTGAGCTTGAAGTCTGGGACCAATATAATGACTTTTCGTGCATGTTTACTGGGTCAAATTTAGGATCATAGGTCGACAAGAAAGATAAAAAAAAAAAAAAAAAAAAAAAAAAAAAAAAAAAAATCCGAGCAAAAACAATAGGCCCTCCCGGCCATCACCGGCTCGGGCCTAATAATGTGACGAAGATGGTGACAGTGGAAATAGTTTCTGAAACAACAAAGAACATCTTAATCAGTTGTGTTCACAGAGCACCAGCTCCTGTGTTTCACATTTACTGAACAAATAACAGAACCTTTTGATAATATTACAAATAAGATGCAGATAATATGTGTAGATTTTAACATTAATTTGGATCATTTGGATAAAGATGGAGAGATTGATTTAAATAATTCTATGAATAGTAGTTAATAGTTAAAAGTGAAACAGAAACAGGTCAAAAAAAGCCCTGAAGGCACTAAACAAAAATCTGAAAAAACAAAAGTGTGATGCAGTTTATGTTGAAGATGTAAATGTAGCAGAGAACTCCTTCATGGAAAAGATAACTGCAAAAAAATACCTTTGAGAAAAAATACATCTAGATAAACCATGGATGAACGAAGGAATAAAAAATGCTTGTAAAAAGAAAAAAAACAAAAACAAAAGAAGCTGAAGACAAGTATAAAAAATATAAAAATAAACTATAATGGAATATTTAAAAAAACAGAAAAAAGAAGAAAAGAATGACATCAAACGTATGTAATCACTTCAAATGATTAACTTACAACACATGTCAAAACAAACACAACAAATGATTATAATGGATATGTTTCAAATCAAATGAGAACCCACAGAGTAATGCACTGATTCTTTAAAGTTTATAAATCATAAATGTCCATAAATCATAAATGTCCATAAATCAAATCAAAAACACAGTGTCATTCCAAAATAAAGTAGAATAATGCCAGAGGTTAAGCTGGTCGATCCATTGGACTCAAGATCTCTGGCCTGTCCCTGCCTGTCCATTTCTGTCCCTGTAACGAAAAGAAAACACATGGAGTGAGTCTTATGCACATTCATAATGATTAAAATCAATTCTCTTAAGATTAATAAATTCCGGATACATGGAAAGCAATACAAACAAAAGTTATCTCAATAAAGATTCTAAATTCCCAGTCAATTCTCCAAATATTTTGTAAAACCAGGTCAAAATCAAGTCCTCTGTTCCAGAATACTCTGCTGATTCGTCTGTTAGAGTTTGAAGTCCTTTCTCAAAGGCTTTATTTATGCTGTAACTAGACCTGTGTTTCTTTGGAGGAAATCCTTTTGTAGATCCCCCCTTTTCAGCTAAAAGCATGCTCAGTGCTATTTTCTTTTGTCCAGTCCTTGGACCAGTTTCAATTAACAGTTACAGCATCGCTCGGACAATTCATCCCTTTGTTGGTTATAATTATACTTAATTTAATCCACATAAAAATAAAGAAAAGGATATAAAGTATTTTCAAACTTGTAATGCTTTAAAAAGACTGTCTGTCCCAAATTAAATATGGACCATTTCTTAACAATGTTGACTCAGTTTTATTTCTACAGCCCAACGTCACATCAACAGTTTCCTCAAAGGGCTTCACAGACTGAACAAGACAACAGCCCTGTCCTTAGAGCCTCCATCAGGATCAGAGGAAAAACTCAAATATCCACGAGAAACAAGAGAGACCTCAGGGAGAAGCACAAATGTTGGACATAAAAGACAAAGTCTGATGTTTTAGTGACTTCCCAACATGGACTAAACTGGAGCAAACTGAAACAGAGTTGAAATTCTTGTACAGATAGGAGTCTGTAAGTGTTAGCCCTGTTTTTCTGCTCTGTTCTCCATCTCCTCATGAAACAAACAGAGGAATGTAGCTCTAAACCAGAATCAAATGCAGTCTGTGAGAAACACGTGTCCTCACCTGTTCCTTTACACCTGACTCAGAGACGATGGGTGGAGCCAGTCTGTTCCTAAAACAGCACACACTCAGCTTCACTCACACACTGCTCTGATCAGAGGTGGAAGAACTGTCACTTCAGTCAAATCAGCCACATTTAACTGTGTTTCAAGCACATGTAGAGCATTCTTTGGATTTATACTGCTCTTCTTTTCATTAGTTTTGATTTGTGATGGAATAATAAAACATAAATAAAACACTCTCAACCAGCATTGACTCTGTCCTCATAAGCACACATGTATCTGCAGGTGTGTGTAAAGTATGAGTGCTCAAAGGACAAGCATGTTGTTTTCTGTTCCTCTTAAATTCAGAGGAAAACATCCATCTCTCAGTAGGACGGGATATAATGAATCTAAACTGGTTCTTCCACTTGGTTCTTAGAGCTTTGTTTCCATATCCCCATCACAGAAGCAACAAAACAGTTTTGTCAGGAATGTTCCAGAACAAATGACCTTCAGAAATCTCCTCTAAACTGTCAGCTGTGCTCATTTTCCTCCAAAACTAAAAAACTCCTCGTCCAACACCTTCTGAAAGAGCCTGAAGAGGGCTTGTTGGAGGAGGACCAGCCGCTCAGGTGCAGCCTGTGTGAGTTCACCTGTCGCCATCAGCCACTGTTAGTCCAGCACCTGAGTTCATTTTTATTGGGTTTTCTGATTTACATTACATTGTGCATTTCATTCATAGATTGAACACAGTGGGCTGCATTTGAGAGAAATTATACATAAAGCCAGAATATCCACACAATTAGAATAATAGACAGTAACAAAGGAAAATAGATGTAACTTATATTAACATAAGAGTTTCAACAACAGGTGAACAACAACAGGAGGATAAGACAATAGAGAAATGAAACAAAGAGAAATGTTACTGAGACACAAAGTGAGAATATGCTTTAAAATCATGACGATTATATATTTGTAAAGTTTTAATTGTTTTTCCATAAAGTGATTTTATAAAGAACTGAAAGTCTTTATAAATTAATGAATCCTGGTTGTTTATTGGACCATTTGCTTTTATGTATGTAATATTTAAAAAAAAAAACACACAATAAAGAGAATGAATAAATAAGAAAGAAAAATTAAAAATATAACATACATTTTGTCTATTGTTATTTGGTTTGGTATATTTCTATTGATCAGGTTTTATAGTTCAATCCAAAAGTAGTGCAGCTGGAAACATTATAAAAACAGATGCAAATAATTTCAGTAAAAAAAATTAAATCTTATTAAATAATGATTGCATAAATATATTTTTTGTATTATTTTTAATTAAATTTCCTTGATTTATTTCTTACACAATATTTGTAAATTTGATTTAATGCTAATTAAATAAAGTACACATCTGTTTTGGGCCTGACAGAAGGTGCTTGGGTGACACGTCTTGTGAAAGTGTTTATTTCTGCATTTTTTGTCGATAAAGTTAATATTGTTTACCAAAAGGTCAAGGGTCCTCAGCAAAACCCTGAGAAGTGTTCATGTTTGTGCAGAGCTACACCTGGAGATGTAGAAATCTTAGTAATACATTTCTTTATGAATATTGGGACAACATATTGCTGCAAACAATCTTCATAATTGTAAAAAGATCCGTCGTGTTGAAGCATTTGAGATACAGATAAAATGTTGTTTCTATGTTTAATGTGTGTGTTGTTCCATATTATGCATCTGCCAGAGGAAAAGTGATGTTTGTGTTTCATGTTCCAAGACAATAAGAGCTGTTTATGAAAGTTTGACAGCTGGAGTGGAATTTTATTTACATTAAAGTCACATTTTAAGACAAATTCAAAGACACCAATGTTGTCAAAAGTCATATTTGTAATAAAAGACCATATCCTATTTTTATTTTGGATATAATTGTTGATCCATTTGACTTGTCCAGTGTGAGTCCTCGACCCACAACAAGCAGAAGATGACGTGGCACATCTGCTTTCACACCAGAGAGAAGCCGTACAGCTGCGAGCTCTGCACTTACACCTGCACCGAGCCGTCCAGGCTGAAGGCACGAGCAGGAACCATGTAGGATAATAGATATAGGAACATTACAAGTGGATTTTAGGCTTGAACAATATTAGAAAAACACACAATAATCAGTTACTTCTTTCATTTTGGCTGAGATAATGAATAGAAAGAGTTAAACTGCTTGTTGAGGTTTTATTCTTTTTTATTTTTTGCATTGTCAGGTTTTCATTAATATTCTTCTGGAAAATGAGCTCTAAAAACATCAGAAAGACCCTTGTACATAAGTGTTTTGTTTGTCTCTCTGGAGCTTCACACGAGGGTTCATCAGGAGGAGAAGAAGGACCTCTGTCCCGAGCCTGGTACAGTGTCAATGGGCCACGCAGCTGAAGTAGCACATGACCAAACACACAGGTCTCACAAACACATTCATATAGTCAATAATTCCTTACAGTCTGGAACATTTCCAAGGGCCTTAAAAACTGCTGTCATTAAGCCTCTCCTAAAGAAGAGCAGTCTTGATGCTACAGTGCTCAACAACTATCGGCCCATATCAAACCTGCCATTTTTAGGGAAAGTCATCGAAAAAGTTGTATATCAGCAACTTAATGACTTTCTATTACTTAACAACTGCTTTGATCCTTTTCAGTCAGGATTCAGGCCCCATCACAGCACTGAGACTGCACTTATCAAAGTCACAAATGACATCCGTATGAACACTGACGCAGGCAAAGTCTCTGTCTTAGTTCTGTTGGACTTGAGTGCTGCGTTTGATACAGTGGACCATGAAATCCTGACACAAAGATTAGAGGAATGGATAGGTATCACTGGAACTGCCCTTAAATGGTTTCAGTCCTATCTTGAAGACAGGAAGTACTTTGTTTGGTTGGTAACTGTGTGTCAGACCAAATGGCCCTGACATGTGGGGTTCCACAGGGTCTATCTTGGGACCTCTATTATTCAATCTCTACATGCTTCCTTTAGGCCAGTTAATACGCAGCTGAGCTGTATCCTACCATAATTATGCAGATGACACTCAAATTTACATTTCACTCACAGCAGGTGAAAATGGACCAATCCATTCACTGTGTCACTGCATCGAACAGATTGACATGTGGATGCAAAATAATTTTCTCAACTGAACAGAAACAAGACTGAACTAATCATCTTTGGGCCACAGAAACAAAGAGAAAGTGTCAGCAGCCACCTCGCGTCTCTTTCTCTAAAATGTAAAAATCAGGTTAGAAATCTAGGGGTCATCATGGACTCAGACTTGAATTTCCACAGTCACATTAAGTCAATTACATCATCTGCGTTTTATCACCTTAAAAACATTTCCAGAGTCAAAGGGATGATGTCTCAACCAGACTTAGAGAAACTTATCATGCTTTTATCTCCAGCAGGTTAGATTACTGTAACGGCCTGCTCACTGGTCTCTCAAAACGAGGTTAAGACAGCTGCAGCTTATTCAGAACGTGGCTGCTCGGGTTCTAACCAAAACCAGGAAGTACAACCACATCACGCCAGTTTTAAAATCTCTGCACTGGCTTCCTGTTGCTCAGAGAATAGACTTTAAAACAGCACTTCTGGTTTACAAGTCTCTAAATGGTTTAGCACCAGAATATATCTCTGACATGCTAGTTACTTATGAACCTCCTCGGACTCTGAGAACATCTGGGACAGGCCTTCTGCTCGTGCCCAGAGTTAGAACTAAACAGGGTGAAGCAGCGTTTAAGTTTCATGCAGCAAAACCTGGAATAGCCTCAACTTTAACAATGTTCAAGGAGGTTAAAAACCTTCCTCTTTAGCTCCGCCTACACTACAACCTAAAGTGTTAGTTTTTTCTTTTATCTGCACTCTTCTTTTTAAAATGTTTTTAATTTTTTCTTATGTTTCCTAATATAAATCTTGTAAATTGTCTTTTATTTCTGTAAAGCACTTTGAGTTACCCAGTGTATGAATTGTGCTATATAAATAAAATTGCCTTGCCTGATTCGTCTGTTAGAGTTTGAAGTCCTTTCTCAAAGGCTTTATTTATGCTGTAACTAGAACTGTGTTTCTTTGGAGGAAATCCTTTTGTAGATCCCCCCTTTTCAGCTAAAAGCATGCTCAGTGCTATTTTCTTCTGTCCAGTCCTTGGACCAGTTTCAATTAACAGTTACAGCACGCTCGTACAATTCATCCCTTTGTTGGTTATAATTATACTTAATTTAAAAATAAAAATAAAGAAAAGGATATAAAGTATTTTCAGACTTGCAATGCCTTAAAAAGACTGTCTGTCCCAAATTAAATATGGACCATTTCTTAACAATGTTGACTCAGTTTTATTTCTACAACCCAACGTCACATCAACAGTTTCCTCAAAGGGCTTCACAGACTGAACAAGACAACAGCCCTGTCCTTAGAGCCTCCATCAGGATCAGAGGAAAAACTCAAATATCCACGAGAAACAAGAGAGACCTCAGGGAGAAGCACAAATGTTGCATAAAAGACAAAGTCTGATGTTTTAGTGACTTCCCAACATGGACTAAACTGGAGCAAACTGAAACAGAGTTGAAATTCTTGTACAGATAGGAGTCTGTAAGTGTTAGCCCTGTTTTTCTGCTCTGTTCTCCATCTCCTCATGAAACAAACAGAGGAATGTAGCTCTAAACCAGAATCAAATGCAGTCTGTGAGAAACACGTGTCCTCACCTGTTCCTTTACACCTGACTCAGAGACGATGGGTGGAGCCAGTCTGTTCCTAAAACAGCACACACTCAGCTTCACTCACACACTGCTCTGATCAGAGGTGGAAGAACTGTCACTTCAGTCAAATCAGCAACATTTAACTGAGTTTCAAGCACATGTAGAGCATTCTTTGGATTTATACTGCTCTTCTTTTCATTAGTTTTGATTTGTGATGGAATAATAAAACATAAATAAAACACTCTCAACAAGCATTGACTCTGTCCTCATAAGCACACATGTATCTGCAGGTGTGTCTGAAGTATGAGTGCTCAAAGGACAAGCATGTTGTTTTCTGTTCCTCTTAAATTCAGAGGAAAACATCCATCTCTCAGTAGGACGGGATATAATGAAACTAAACTGGTTCTTCCACTTGGTTCTTAGAGCTTTGTTTCCATATCCCCATCACAGAAGCAACAAAACAGTTTTGTCAGGAATCTTCCAGAACAAATGACCTTCAGAAATCTCCTCTAAACTGTCAGCTGTGCTCATTTTCCTCCAAAACTAAAAAACTCCTCGTCCAACACCTTCTGAAAGAGCCTGAAGAGGGCTTGTTGGAGGAGGACCAGCCGCCAGGTGCAGCCTGTGTGAGTTCACCTGTCGCCATCAGCCACTGTTAGTCCAGCACCTGAGTTCATTTTTATTGGGTTTTCTGATTTACATTACATTGTGCATTTCATTCATAGATTGAACACAGTGGGCTGCATTTGAGAGAAATTATACATAAAGCCAGAATATCCACACAATTAGAATAATAGACAGTAACAAAGGAAAATAGATGTAACTTATATTAACAAAAGAGTTTCAACAACAGGTGAACAACAACAGGAGGATAAGACAATAGAGAAATGAAACAAAGAGAAATGTTACTGAGACACAAAGTGAGGATATGCTTTAAAATCATGACGATTATATATTTGTAAAGTTATAATTGTTTTTCCATAAAGTGATTTTATAAAGAACTGAAAGTTTTTATAAATTAATGAATCCTGGTTGTTTTTTTGGACCATTTGCTTTTATGTATGTAATATTTCCCAAACACAATAAAGTGAATGAATAAATAAGAAAGAAAAATAAAATAAAACATACATTTTGTCTATTGTTATTTAGTTTGGTATATTTCTATTGATCAGGTTTTCTAGTTCTATCCAAAAGTAGTGCAGCTGGAAACATTCAAAAATAGATGCAAATAATTTCAGTAAAAAAAATTAAATCTTTTTAAATAATTATTGCATAAATATATTTTTTGTATTATTTTTAATTAAATTTTCTTGATTTTTTCTTACACAATATTTGTAAATTTGATTTAAAGGTAATTAAATAAAGTACACATCTGTTTTGGGCCTGACAGAAGGTGCTTGGGTGACACGTTTTGTGAAAGTTTTTATTTCTGCATTTTTTGTCGATAAAGTTAATATTGTTTACCAAAAGGTCAAGGGTCCTCAGCAAAATCCTGAGAAGTGTTCATGTTTGTGCAGAGCTACACCTGGAGATGTAGAATTCTTAGTAATACATTTCTTTTTGGATATTGGGACAACATATTGCTGTAAACAATCTTCATAATTGTAAAAAGATCCGTCGTGTTGAAGTATTTGAGATACAGATAAAATGTTGTTTCTATGTTTAATGTGTGTGTTGTTCCATTTTATGCATCTGCCAGAGGAAAAGTGATGTTTGTGTTTCATGTTCCAAGACAATAAGAGCTGTTTATGAAAGTTTGACAGCTGGAGTGGAATTTTATTTTCATTAAAGTCACATTTTAAGACAAATTCAAAGACACCAAAGATGTCAAAAGTCATATTTGTAATAAAAGACCATATCCTATTTTTATTTTGGATATAATTGTTGATCCATTTGACTTGTCCAGTGTGAGTCCTCGACCCACAACAAGCAGAAGATGACGTGGCACATCTGCTTTCACACCAGAGAGAAGCCGTACAGCTGCGAGCTCTGCACTTACACCTGCACCGACCCGTCCAGGCTGAAGGCACGAGCAGGAACCATGTAGGATAATAGATATAGGAACATTACAAGTGGATTTTAGGCTTGACTCAGAGACGATAAGACGGCACAGAACACACTCGACCGAGAGGCCTTGTCCTGTCCGATCTGTTTGGATCTACTGAAGGATCCGGTGACTGTTCCCTGTGGACACAGCTACTGCATGAGCTGTGTTCAAAGCCACTGGGACCAACAGGACGAGAAGCAGCGTCCAGGACAAAGACACAGACCTGGAGAGTCTCCGACAGGAGGCCGAGGACATCGATCGCTCTGCCCATGAAGCAGTGCAGCACAGTGAGGAGAGCTTCACTAGGCTGATCCGTCTCCTGGAGAAAAGACGCTCTGAAGTGGAGCAGCAGATCCGGTCCCAGCAGGAGACTGAGCTGTGTCGAGTCCAAGAGCTTCAGGACAAACTACAGCGGGACGTCACTGAGCTGAGGAGGACCATCTCTGAGCTGGACGCACTGTCACTCACACCGGACCACATCCAGTTTCTACAACACTATCCTTCACTGTCCACAGCCGGACAGAGCCCAGACCGGTCCAGGATTCAGACAGGGCCCCGGCGCTACTTTGAGGATGTGACCACAGCTGTGTCAGCGCTCAGCCATAAACTACAGCTCACTCTGAGTGACGGCCTGACAAACGTCTCACTGGCTCTGAGTCAAGTCAATGTTTTACTGCCACAACCTGAGCCCACCTCCAGAGAGGACTTCTTAAAATATTCACGAGAAATCTCACTGGATCCAAACACAGCACACACAGAGCTGTCACTGTCTGATGGAAACAGAAGAGTAACATTTATGAGTCAAGCACAGAGTTATCCTGATCATCCGGACAGATTCAGTGTTTGGTATCAGGTGCTGAGCAGAGAGGGTCTGACGGGGCGTTGTTACTGGGAGGTGGAGTGGAGCGGGGAGAGGGTTCATATAGCAGTTGCTTACAAGGATATTAAGAGAAAAGGAGGCTCTGATGAATGTGGATTTGGAAACAATGATAAATCCTGGGCCTTATGTTGTAACAAAACTAATTATTCATTTTGTTTTAACTCAGTCCAGTCCAAGGTCTCAGGTCTGGTTTCGTCCAGAATAGGGGTTTACCTGGACCACCAAGCAGGGGTTTTGTCCTTTTACAGCGTCTCTCAAACCATGACCCTCCTCCACAGAGTCCAGACCACTTTCACTCAGACACTGTTCACTGGAGTCAGGTTTGACTGGTCTAATACTGGAGCCACTGTACATTTTCCTAAACTCAAATAACTCTGTGTTGTTTAAAGCCACAGTTTGAGATTGTCACAGAGACTTTTACTGAAGTGATGCTAAAGGCTCTTTTGTGTTAATCACTGGTTTTGAGAAACAGGAACATTTAACTGTGTTTTAAGGTTTTGGAGAAAAAATGATGTAAAAATATCAAATTTCTGGAGAACTTGAGTTGGTTTTTAACTCAATAAAAATAAAATGATCAGATAATGTTTTTTTTTTTTCTTGAACTACATCCTGATGATTTTTGTCTCAGTTGAGTTTATTTGGAAACATGTAAATGATAAAGAAACACACACAAAACAATCAGTCTGTGTTTTATTTGAGTCAGAATGTAGAAGCTTTTGGATCATTTACTTTGGACATGTTCGATGTGTGCTTTCCAGTCGAGCTCCACAACTATTGTAACCTCCAGAAATTTACGTCTGATGCGTCAGTTTTGCTCCAAAAACAACGAGTCAAAGCAAAATCTACTTTCCTCATCCTCGGAGCCTCCTGCAAACTTTATTTAAAGAGTCAACAGTCTCCTCCACTTTTCCATCTTCAACAAAAATGACTGAGTATTTCTTGGACAAACTGGGGACTCTATGTGAGTGCATTGTGGGAAACATTAATCTGGTCAATAAAGGGAAGGCTTCAGTCGATAAATAAACCACATTTATTTATTTATTCACATGAAAACTGACTGTGTCTAATTTGAGAAACACATTTTCAACAGGATTTCTCTAAAAAATCTGGATGTTTTCTGTTGCTCTTAAATTCAAAAGCAGACATTTGAACATTTATGTTGAATGGAAGAAAGTGAAAGTGTAGGCGGTGTTTAAAATACAAGTATGTGTCTTCTCTGTCGACTTTTACAGTGAGGAAAGGTTCAAACATCACATGGAAAGGTTCAAAATGCACCAGACACACATTTAGAGTCGTTTCAGAACTGTAATTCTTAATATCCACAATAAATCAAATGTTTCTTTTTACACATTCTTTGGTGTCTTTATTTTACTGTAAAAGCATGTTTCAGTTAAAGGTAGCACCACCTGCAGCCACAGACAGAGACAAACATGAATGATGTAATACAGGTTATAAAAACTGTGTCATTACAGAAGCTTTATTCAAGTTAAGAAACAAGTTGATGCAGTGAGAGGAAGTAAAAGTTGGTATAATAAAAGCAAATGAGTAATATTCAATCAAAGGCAGTGAGTAAACAGATCCAGTGATCTTCTTCATTTAATCAGAGTCACTGCTGATCCAGGAGCTGCAGGGCCACTGTAAAAACACAAGACGTACATTTTAATCATTCAAACACCGCAAAACACAAAAACACTCCAGAATTCAGGTTTTAGCTTCTCTTTTTAATAAACCATTTATTCTTATTCAAACATAATCCAAGCCTTTTTTCATTTGAAAAATAAACACAAACAGAAATAATGAATGGAATGAGGCAGAAAGAAGTAAAAATGTAGAACAGAAAGTCAGATCCCTGGTTAACTCTGAGCCAAAATGTAATCAAATACATAAAAGTAATCTTCATTTATGTATTATTTTGTCGATGTAAGTGACTCTATTGTGTTGCAGAATGAAATGTGACGTTAAAAACACACCAGGCCCTTTACATTTCAGTGTTTTCTCAGTGTTATGTTGAACTCCACACTGTTTGCTGCTAGATGATACAAGCTGAAGAGTCTTGTTTTGTACTTAAATTCTGGAATATGGATCTTGATCATGGGACTTGTTGAATTTCATGGTTAAATACTTTTTTTCTGGAAAAATTGTGCACCTGATTTATAGCTTTTTTAAGTCAGACAGCTAACCTAGCTGCTAAGTGACTGCTGCCTGACACCTGCAACTGGCACTGGGCATCTGTGGACAACAATTATGGGGCCCAAGAAAAGCCCAATCATAGAAGAAGTTGATGATATTAAAAACTCACTGGACACCTTAACAGAGAAAGTCAGCACCGTCTGTAATCAGCAGAGTGAACTTCTGAAAGTGTTGGAGGAAGTGAAGAAACTTTGACTCCTGAATGAGGAAAAGGACAAGAAGATGGCAGACCTGGAGAGACGAGTGGATGAGTTGGAGCAATACACCAGGATCAATGATGTTCTGATCTCTGGTGTTAACATCAAACCACGGTCATACGCCCGGGCGGTGGCCACCAGCAGCTGTGAAGAGCACGAGGAGCAGGAGGAGAGCTCAGCAGAGTCACAAGTGGTGGCTTTCCTGCAGTCTAAAGGAATACAAGTGGATGTGGGAAACATCGAAGCCTGCCACCCTCTCCCCAGGAGAAACTCCAACGAGCAAACCACCGTCATCATGAGGTTTGCAAATAGAAAGCAAGATGTTAACAATGATTACAATAAATTCATGGATTCATTTATAAAATCATATAATCAACATTGTCCTATTATACTAAAAAACAGCAGTAAAAAACAGAGTTTATGCCCATGGTTCAACAAAGCTCTTAAAAACTGTTGTAAAAAGAAAAATTTTTACACAAAAACTTTGTCAAACTAAGAACAAAAGAGTCAGAAATGCGCTATAAAAAGTACAAGAATAAGTTAACTGAGGTGTTAAGAGTCAGTAAAAAATATTATTATAGGAAAATTATTAATGAAAACAATAACAATGCAAAGGGAATTTGGAAAATATTAAATACTTTGATCAAGAAAGAATCAAGGCAAATGCATATCCTGAATATTTTGTTGATAAAAACGGGGATAATTATGATGTATATAGTGTTGTCAATGAGTTTAATAATTGTTTTGTTAAAGTGGGACCTGATCTTGCAAGAACAATTCCTAATTTGGGTTTAGAAGATGTACATGAAACAATAGAAAAAAATCCATCCTCTATGTTTTTGACACCTGTAGATGAGACAGAAGTGAAAGCAATTGTCAACAACTGTAAGAATAAAAAATCCACAGACAATAGTAATATTAATATGATAATAATTAAAAACACAATAAATAGCATATTAAAACCACTTACTTCTATCTTCAACATTTCCTTTCAGTCTGGTACATTCCCAAACGAAATGAAAATAGCTAAAGTAATCCCAATAAACAAAGGTGGCGACAAACATCTTTACACCAACTATTGACCTATTTCCCTCCTACCACAATTCTCAAAGATCCTTGAAAAACTATTGAACAAAAGACTTGAAAACTTCATTAAAAAACATGAATTAATTAATGATAATCAATATGGCTTCAGGACGCAAAGCTCAACTGCCCTGGCACTTATTGAGGCAGTGGCAGAAATAACCAATGCTGTAGATCAAAAAGAATATGTAGCTGGAATTTTTATTGATTTGAAGAAAGCATTTGATACATTAAATCACTCAATATTGTTTAAAAAACTTGAACTATATGGTATAAGAGGAGTAGCATTAGATTGGGTGAAAAGTTATTTACACAAACGACAGCAATATGTAAAAACAGGAGAATCAACATCTTCTTGTTCTGTAGTTGCTTGTGGTGTCCCCCAGGGGTCGGTGTTGGGTCCAAAACATTTTAACTTGTACATCAATAACCTATTCAAAACATCTGATCAATTTAAATACATACTATTTGCTGATGATACAAGTATATTTTATGCCAGTGATAATTATGATTATCTTATTAATGTTTTGAAAAATGAACTGGTCAAACTAAAATTATGGATGGACAGAAACAAATTATCTGTAAATCTTGATAAAACAAAAGTAATGTTTTTGGCAACTGCAACAATGAAGTTGAATCAAACATTTACATAAATAACACAAAAATTGAAAAGGTAACAGAGATAAAATTTCTTGGTGTAATTGTAGATAACAAACTCAGTTGGAAGCCATCATCCGACATTTACAAAACAAAATAGCTTAAAACATTTCAATAATAAACAAACCCAAAATATTTTTAGATATCATTTCACTCTGTATGCTTTATTGTGCTCTGGTACAACCATACCTTACATATTGTATTGAAGTATGGGGCAATAACTTCAAAACAGCATTAAAACCACTCTTAACGCTACAAAAGAGAGCAATGAGGGTAATCCATAAAGTTGGATATTTGGAGCATACCAATGCACTATTCTTACAGTCCAAATGACTAAAGCTGAAAGATCTTGTTCAATATTCTACAGCTCAACTGATGTACAGAGCAAATAATAATGCTCTTCCTGGCAATATACAAAAATTATTCAAACGCAGGGAGGGGAGGCACCAACTGAGAGGAGTGGACAATTTTAAAATTAACATTATAAGGACAACAAGAAAACGTTTTTGTGTGTCTGTGTGTGGCGTCAAACTTTGGAACAGTCTTGGGGAACAGAAGCAACGCAAAAGCCTTCACAAATTTAAAACAATGCATAAATATATTATGTTCTTACAGTATAGAACCGAGCATGAGAGGTAAGGGAGCGAGATAACTATAGTTATCAACCAGTGCCATAACTTGTCTTGAACATGTAAAATTGTAGAACAGG
>CM044560.2:26339645-26487145 GCA_024416835.2 Perccottus glenii
AAATTTGAAAAGATTTTATTGACTTATTGACTTTTCGAGCTCTGCTTCGACTGTCCCTCCAGTACATCATTGACCTGTTGACCTCTTACTCCTCCTCCCACACTCTCCGGTCCTCAGGTCAAAACCTTCTGATGATCCCCAAAACCCACTCAGGAAGTTGCCCCCAGACTCTAAATGTTATAAATGTGGGAGAAAAATGCTAAATTGCATTTTTTTGCTGGAATTTAATTCAACCAGATTCAGTGAAACTCTGTCTGCTGGAAAGAGTCTGCTGCTCAACACAATCCATTAATGTTAAGTACTCTTTTATTTGAGACCATTTTTAAAAGGTCTCAAGACCAACTAAGACCACAACTCCATGAGTCTGGACCTGGTCTAAGTCTGGACTAACTCTGTCTCCTTCAAACACTGACCTCCATGAGTCTGGACCTGTTTTCTTATCAGCGCGGTCGAGCCTCTGAACAAACACGAGGCAAACTGAGCACAGGTCGAAGCAGTTACTGTGCTCCGTGTTGTGATGGAACACATCTCCACGGTTCATGTGAGCCACAATAAAACACTCCCAACAACACAAACATTTAGAACAATATAAAACATTCACTCATTCCACACAACCACATTTCTATCTGCAGGTGTGTCTGAAGTATGAGGGGTCAAAGGGCAAGAATCTTAACTTCTAAAGCAGACATTTGAACATTTATGTTGAATGGAAGAAAGTGAAAGTGTAGGCGGTGTTTAAAATACAAGTATGTGTCTTCTCTGTCGACTTTTACAGTGAGGAAAGGTTCAAACATCACATGGAAAGGTTCAAAATGCACCAGACACACATTTTATTTTCTACTTTTGAGTCGTTTCAGAACTGTAATTATTAATATCCACAACTCCACTAGACACTATTCACAAAAGGTGGAGCCAGACCGAGGTCACTGCTCTCACAGGGGTGGCACAGAAACTGATCTGATCATTTTTTGTGTCTGTAGTCACTGTAGATCTAGTTTTGCACACAGTGACTTACATAGAATTACATTACATAATAAATATAGGCCTATGTCTCCCTGAGCTTTTCTTTAAATAATCCTTATCTCTGATGAACATTACAATTAATGTTTCAAGATAAAACACAACCCACAAATATGTGCTGAGCAGCACATCAGAGTTGAGTGGTAGTAAGAGTATCAGTTAAATAAGGACTCAGTTCAAAGTTAAACCATTTGAATAACTCTAAGTCTCTGGTTTAAATGTTTTTACTAAATGAAATAATGCTAATGTTAGTTTATTAACTTTTTATAATGAATCACTTTTTAACCAACTTGTGGCCTACAGGACTCCAGTCTGGTGGATCCATGTGAGATCAATAAAAAGAAACACTTACATCAATAAATAAAATAGCTCTGTCCATCTGTTCACTGCTCACAACTAACCTCTGATGAAAAACTTGAATATTCTCATTCTCAGTAGGACCTAGGCCTACTTTAAGACATCAGGTCCAGCTATAGTCAGAGAGGTGTGGCCTAAATACTCTTTATTCTCATAATTGTGTCTGAGAGAGTTCACTGTAGAATTATTTTATCATGGAAACAAATCCTTAAGTGGCTCAACCTTATTGACCTCTTTGATTATTCCTTCAAGACTGTCTCAATGGTGCCCTCTGGTGGAAAGAAGAATGTACTGCACCTTGTTTCCTTTGAGTTCTTGTTAAAACAAAGCAGGTAGAACTTCAGGCTTAACTTGAGGAAATACTTCTGTGCATCAGAAGTTAGCTACAGTTTGTGAAGTTTCCTTTTGGTTTGACTTTGTCGAGACATGAGACAGTTAGTATTTGGTTTGAAACACGACACTGACACAACTCTCACAAACACAGTGCGTCCCCTAGTGGTGCATTTACAGCACCAGCTACAGACAACAAGAGAAAAGAAGGAGGAAAGTGACAAAGCTGTGGAGACAACTGCCTGAAAATGCTTTAAACCACGAGCTGCAGCTGCTCTTGAACATAAGCCCTGCACTCACAAGTGGAGTCAAGGACTTTTATTACTGTTTACAGCTTTAACTTTGATTCATTTTTATGAAGCACAGCCCTCTGTCTGTGCTTCCTGCTTCCTCCTCAGATCTACACAGAGCAGTGGGTGGAGCATGTCTGCACCTCCCAGAGCAGTCACACTACACTTAGGTTTCATTTCTGTGAAAGAGGAACTCTCTCAGTCACTGTTATCGAGCGAAGAAATGGCACAGAACACACTCGACCGAGAGGCCTTGTCCTGTCCGATCTGTTTGGATCTACTGAAGGATCCGGTGACTGTTCCCTGTGGACACAGCTACTGCATGAGCTGTGTTCAAAGCCACTGGGACCAAGAGAGACTCAGGTACAGCTGTCCTCAGTGCAGGCAGAGCTTCTGCCCCAGGCCTGTTCTTGTGAAAAACACAGTGATCGCAGATTTAGTGGAGCAGCTGAAGAAGACGGGGCTCACAGCGCCCCCTGCTGACCACTGCTACGCTGGACCTCAGGATGTGTCCTGTGACGTGTGCACTGGGAGGAAGCTGAAAGCTGTCAGGTCCTGTCTGCAGTGTGTGGCTTCGTTCTGTGAGACTCACCTCCAGCCTCATTATGATGCTGCTGCGTTACAGAAACACCAGCTGGTGGCGCCCTCTGACAAGCTCCAGGAAAACATCTGCTCTCGACACAACAAAGTGATGGAGATGTACTGTCGTACCGACCAGCAGGTCATCTGCTACCTCTGCTCTGTGGACCAACACAAGGACCACCACATGGTGACAGCCGCAGCAGAGAGGGCCCAGAGGCAGGCAGAGCTGCAGGCCGGGCGGGACCAGCTGCTCCAGACCGTCCAGGACAAAGAGACAGACCTGGAGAGTCTCCAACAGGAGGTCAAGGACATCGATCGCTCTGCTCATGAAGCAGTGCAGCACAGTGAGGAGAGCTTCACTGGGCTGATCCGTCTCCTGGAGAAAAGACAATCTGAAGTGGAGCAGCAGATCCGGTCCCAGCAGGAGACTGAGCTGTGTCGAGTCCAAGAGCTTCAGGACAAACTACAGCGGGACGTCACTGAGCTGAGGAGGACCATCTCTGAGCTAGACGCACTGTCACTCACACCGGACCACATCCAGTTTCTACAACACTATACTTCACTGTCCACAGCCGGACAGAGCCCAGACCGGTCCAGGATTCAGACAAGGCCCCGGCGCTACTTTGAGGATGTGACCACAGCTGTGTCAGCGCTCAGCCATAAACTACAGCTCACTCTGAGTGACGGCCTGACAAACGTCTCACTGGCTCTGAGTCAAGTCGATGTTTTACTGCCACAACCTGAGCCCACCTCCAGAGAGGACTTCTTAAAATATTCACGTGAAATCTCACTGGATCCAAACACAACAAACACACATCTATCACTGTCTGATGGAAACAGAAGAGCAACATTTATGAGTCAAAAACAGAGTTATCCTGATCATCCGGACAGATTCAGTGTGTGTCAGGTGCTGAGCAGAGAGGGTCTGACGGGGCGTTGTTACTGGGAGGTGGAGTGGAGCGGGCAGTGGGTTCGTATAGCAGTTGCTTACAAGGATATTAAGAGAAAAGGATTTGTTGAATGTTTATTTGGAAACAATGATAAATCCTGGGCCTTATGTTGTGACAAAAGTAGTTATTCATTTAGGTTTAACTCAGTCCAGTCCAAGGTCTCAGGTCCGGTTTCATCCAGAATAGGGGTTTACCTGGACCACCAAGCAGGGGTTTTGTCCTTTTACAGCGTCTCTCAAACCATGACCCTCCTCCACAGAGTCCAGACCACTTTCACTCAGACACTGTTCACTGGAGTCAGTCTTGGCTGCTCTGGAGACACTGTACATTTTCCTAAACTCAAATAACTCTGTGTTGTTTAAAGCCACAGTTTGAGATTGTCACAGAGACTTTTACTGAAGTGATGCTAAAGGCTCTTTTGTGTTAATCACTGGTTTTGAGAAACAGGAACATTTAACTGTGTTTTAAGGCTTTGGAGAAATAATGATGTAAAAATATCAAATTTCTGGAGGACTTGAGTTTGTTTTTAACTTAATAAAAATAAAATGATCAGATAATGTTTGTTTTTTTCTTGAACTACATCCTGATGATTTTTGTCTCAGTTGAGTTTATTTGGAAACATGTAAATGATAAAGAAACACACACAAAACAATCAGTCTGTGTTTTATTTGAGTCAGAATGTAGAAGCTTTTGGATCATTTACTTTGGACATGTTCGATGTGTGCTTTCCAGTCGAGCTCCACAACTATTGTAACCTCCAGAAATTTACGTCTGATGCGTCAGTTTTGCTCCAAAAACAACCAGTCAAAGCAAAATCTAATTTGTCTAATTTAAAAAGTCTAATTTGAGAAACACATTTTCAACAGGATTTCTCTAAAAAATCTGGATGTTTTCTGTTGCTCTTAAATTCAAAAGCAGACATTTGAATATTTATGTTGAATGGAAGAAAGTGAAAGTGTAGGCGGTGTTTAAAATACAAGTATGTGTCTTCTCTGTCGACTTTTACAGTGAGGAAAGGTTCAAACATCACATGGAAAGGTTCAAAATGCACCAGACACACATTTAGAGTCGTTTCAGAACTGTAATTCTTAATATCCACAATAAATCAAATGTTTCTTTTTACCTATTCTTTGGTGTCTTTATTTTACTGTAAAAGCATGTTTCAGTTAAAGGTAGCACCACATGCAGCCACAGACAGAGACAAACATGAATGATGTAATACAGGTTATAAAAACTGTGTCATTACAGAAGCTTTATTCAAGTTAAGAAACAAGTTTAAACAGTGAGAGGAAGTAAAAGCTGGTATAATAAAAGTAAATGAGTAATATTCATCAAAGGCAGTGAGTAAACAGATCCAGTGATCTTCTTCATTTAATCAGAGTCACTGCTGATCCAGGAGCTGCAGGGCCACTGTAAAAACACAAGACGTACATTTAATCATTCAAACACTGCAAAACACAAGAACACTCCAGAATTCAGGTTTTAGCTTCTCTTTTTAATAAAACATTTATTCTTATTCAAACATAATCCAAGCCTTATTTCATTTGAAAAATAAACACAAACAGAAATAATGAATGGAATGAGGCAGAAAGAAGTAAAAATGTAGAACAGAAAAGTCCCTGGTTAACTCTGAGCCAAAATGTAATCAAATACATAAAAGTAATCTTCATTTATGTATTATTTTGTCGATGTAAGTGACTCTATTGTGTTGCAGAATGAAATGTGACGTTAAAAACACAGCAGGCCCTTTACATTTCAGTGTTTTCTCAGTGTTATGTTGAACTCCACACTGTTTGCTGCTAGATGATACAAGCTGAAGAGTCTTGTTTTGTAATTAAATTCTGGAATACGGATCTTGATCATGGGACTTGTTGAATTTCATGGTTAAATACTTTTCTGATTTATAGCTTTTTTAAGTCAGACAGCTAACCTAGCTGCTAAGTGACTGCTGCCTGACACCTGACACTGGCACTGGGCATCTGTGGACAACAATTATGGGGCCCAAGAAAAGCCCAATCATAGAAGAAGTTGATGATATTAAAAACTCACTGGACACCTTAACAGAGAAAGTCAGCACCGTCTGTAATCAGCAGAGTGAACTTCTGAAAGTGTTGGAGGAAGTGAAGAAACTTTGACTCCTGAGGAAAAGGACAAGAAAATGGCAGACCTGGAGAGACGAGTGGATGAGTTGGAGCAATACACCAGGATCAATGATGTTCTGATCTCTGGTGTTAACATCAAACCACGGTCATACGCCCGGGCGGTGGCCACCAGCAGCTGTGATGAGCACGAGGAGCAGGAGGAGAGCTCAGCAGAGTCACAAGTGGTGGCTTTCCTGCAGTCTAAAGGAATACAAGTGGATGTGGGAAACATCGAAGCCTGCCACCCTCTCCGCAGGAGAAACTCCAACGAGCAAACCACCGTCATCATGAGGTTTGCAAATAGAAAGCACAAAGTAGCTTTGCTGAAACAGGGAAGGAAGCTGAAAGGAACTAACGTCTATATAAATGACCACTTAACCAAAAGGAATGGAGAAATTGCAAAAAAAGCCAGATACTTGAGAAAACAAGGCAAAATACAAAGCACATGGGTAACAAACTGTAGGATTTTCATAAAACTCAATGGCACGCCTGAGCAAGCTAGAGTCTGATCAAGAATTTGGGGACTTGGACAGATTTCAATAAGAACTCATGTGGATGGAAAATAAGACAATAAAAATCAAAGAGACTGTTAGAAAACAGAACAATATATGGATGAGGACATAGATCCTGACAATTTCTTTAGCACTATCAATAATAACTGTGCTTACTAAACTGATGAGGAATTCAACAAACACATTCAAGTGGAAGATACACAATTGTTTTGTTCAATAGCAGGAGTATGTACACAAACTTTACTAAAATTAAGGAATATCTGCAGCAAATAAACCATTAATTTAGCATTGTTGCTATTACAGAGACTTGGTTAAATGAAGAAAAGGGTACAAATTTCCTACTGGAAGGATATGAGCTGAACTACGTCAATAGGTTAAATAAAACTGGAGGAGGAGTGTCTTTATATGTTAAGAATACACTCAAATATAAAATATTGGATAAGATGACAACAACCATTAAAAACATATTGGAATGTTTAACTATCGAAATATTGAATCATAAGATCAAAAATGTAATAGTAAGCTGTGTTTACCGTGCACCTGGGTCATGCATTGAACAGTTCAGTGAATGGATGGAACAAACCTTTGACAAAAGCAATAATCAAACCTTATTCATTTGTGGGGATTACAATATAGACCTGATTAATCACACCAAACATAAATGAACCAATGATTTTATTACTAAATTAAATAGCTTGACCTTATATCCTAGGATCACAAAACCAAGCGGAATCACAGCAAACAGTGCCACCCTCATTGACAATATATTTTCCAATGATATTAACAATAAAATCACTAGCGGTCTTTTAATTTGTGACATAAGTGATCATTTACGGGTCTTTACATTTTATGATGGGTGGAAACAAAGAAAAACTGTGGAAAAGCAGAGCAACTACAAACGCCTCCAAACAGAGGAAACGTTAAATAGATTAAAAGAGGAATTATTGTTACAAGACTGGGAACAATAAATTCATGGATTTATTTATAAATTCGTATAATCAACATTGTCCTATTATACTAAAAAAAACATCAGTAAAAAACAGAGTTTATGCCCATGGTTCAACAAAACTCTTAAAAACTGTTGTAAAAAGAAAAATTCTTTATACAAAAACTTTGTCAAACTAAGAACAAAAGAGTCATAAATGCGCTATAAAAAGTACAAGAATGAGTTAACTGAGGTGTTAAGAGTCAGTAAAAAAGATTATTATAGAAAAATTATTAATGACAACAATAACAATGCAAAGGGAATTTGGAAAAAAATTAAATACTTTGATCAAGAAAGAATCAAGACAAATGCATATCCTGAATATTTTGTTGATAAAAACGGGATAATTATGATGTATATAGTGTTGTCAATGAGTTTAATAATTGTTTTGTTAAAGTGGGACCTGATCTTGCAAGAACAATTCCTAATTTGGGTTTAGAAGATGTACATGAAACAATAGAAAAAAATCCATCCTCTATGTTTTTGACACCTGTAGATGAGACAGAAGTGAAAGCAATTGTCAACAACTGTAAGAATAAAAAATCCACAGACAATAGTAATATTAATGATAATAATTAAAAACACAATAAATAGCATATTAAAACCGCTTACTTATATCTTTAACATTTCCTTTCAGTCTGGTATATTCCCAAACGAAATGAAAATAGCTAAAGCAATCCCAATAAACAAAGGAAGCGACAAACATCTTTACACCAACTATTGACCTATTTCCCTCCTACCACAATTCTCAAAGATCCTTGAAAAACTATTGAACAAAAGACTTGAAAACTTCATTAAAAAACATGAATTAATTAATGATAGTCAATATGGCTTCAGGACGCAAAGCTCAACTGCCCTGGCACTTATTGAGGCAGTGGCAGAAATAACCAACGCTGTAGATCAAAAAAAATATGTAGCTGGAATTTTTATTGATTTGAAGAAAGCATTTGATACATTAAATCACTCAATATTGTTTAAAAAACTTGAACTATATGGTATAAGAGGAACATTAGATTGGGTGAAAAGTTATTTACACAAACGACAGCAATATGTGAAAACAGGAGAATCAACATCTTCTTGTTCTGTAGTTGCTTGTGGTGTCCCCCAGGGGTCGGTGTTGGGTCCAAAACATTTTAACTTGTACATCAATGACCTATTCAAAACATCTGATCAATTTAAATACATACTATTTGCTGTTGATACAAGTCTATTTTACGCCAGTGATAATTATGATTATCTTATTAATGTTTTGAAAAATGAACTGGTCAAACTAAAATTATGGATGGACAGAAACAAATTATCTGTAAATCTTGATAAAACAAAAGTAATGATTTTTGGCAACTGCAACAATGAAGTTGAATCAAACATTTACATAAATAACACAAAAATTGAAAAGGTAACAGAGATAAAATTTCTTGGTGTAATTGTAGATAACAAACTCAGTTGGAAGCCACACATTCGACATTTACAAAACAAAAGAGCTAAAAACATTTCAATAATAAACAAATCCAAAATATTTTTAGATATTAATTCACTCTGTATGCTTTATTGTGCTCTGGTACAACCATACCTTACATATTGTATTGAAGTATGGGGCAATAACTTCAAAACAGCATTAAAACAACTTCCTGAATGAGCTAAATGACTTTTATGCTCGCTTTGAAAGAGACAACAGAGAAACTGCAACCAAGCTCAAACCCTCAGTTGACCACCCCCCATTCACACTCTCATCCACTGATGTCTGCAAGGCACTGAGCCGGATCAGCACACACAAGGCTGCTGGACCAGACAACATCCCTGGTCGTGTTCTCAGGGCATGTGCGGAGCAGCTCGCTGGGGTTTTTACAGACATTTTCAACCTGTCTCTTGCCCAAGCAGCTGTACCAACATGCTTCAAATGCACTTCCATTGTGCCAGTGCCAAAACACTCTAGTCCAAGGTGCCCCAACGACTACCGCCCTGTAGCACTCACACCCATCATCATGAAGTGCTTTGAGCGGCTGATCCTGGAACACCTAAAAGACTCCATACCACCCACATTGGACCCGCATCAGTTTGCTTATCGCAGCAATAGGAGCACAGAGGATGCAGTTGCTATGGCACTGCACTCTGTGCTCACCCACCTGGACAATAAGAACTCTTATGCACGTATGCTGTTTGTTGACTTCAGCTCAGCATTCAACACTATCATCCCGACCAAGTTAATAGCCAAACTTGAAGACTTGGGCATCAATACCTCACTCTGCAACTGGATTCTGGACTTCCTGACCAACAGACCCCAGAATGTCCGATCTGGATCCACCTGCTCCACATCCATCACACTTAACACTGGTGTACCACAGGGCTGTGTGCTAAGCCCATTTCTCTACTCCTCTTCACCTCTGACTGCAAGCCTGTGTTTGGATCCAACGCCATCGCCAAGTTTGCAGACACTACAGTGATTGGTCTCATCAGCAACAACGATGAGACTGCCTACAGGAAGAGATCCAGCACCTGTCCACATGGTGCAACGAAAATAACCTGCTCCTCAACACCACCAAAACGAAGGAGCTCATCGTGGACTTCAGGAAAGAGTCTAGAGGCACACACGACACCATCCACATCAATGGAATGGACGTCGAGCGTGTCTCCAGCTTCAAGTTCCTGGGGACCCACATCTCGGCTGACATGACCTGGACAACCAACACCTCCAGCCTGGTCAAGAAGGCTCACCAGCGCCTCTTCTTCCTGAGGACACTGAGGAAGAACCAGCTCTCCTCGGCCAGCCCGGTGAACTTCTACCGCTGCGCGATAGAAAGCATCCTGGCGAACTGTGTCACAGTGTGGTATGGGTGCTGCTCTGTCGCGGAGCGCAAGGCATTGCAGCGGGTGGTGAAAACTGCCCAACGCATCACAGGGACTCCACTTCCTGCCATCGAAAACATCCAGAGGAAACGCTGTCTGCGTCTAGCTCGCAGCATCCTTAAGGACTCCTCCCACCCAGCCCACAGACTGTTCTCCCTCCTCCCCTCCGGCAGGCGTTTCAGGAGCCTCCGGACTAGAACCAGCAGACTAAAGAACAGTTTCTTCCCCAGAGCTGTGTCTTTACTGAACTCTAACCCTTGCTGACCCCACACCTCTCACAGACTCCTCTCACCCCCACCATGCCACTCCCCTCACAGACTCTCCTCTCACCCCCACCATCCCACTACCCTCATAGACTCTTCTACCCCCACCACCATCCCACTCCCTCACAGACTCGTCTCATCCCCACCATCCCACCATCCCCTGCACTACTGCACCTTTGCTACCAACTGTTTACATTCCACTGTTTGCACTACCTTAAATCTACTGCTTACCTTAAGCTAACATACAATTGTTTACACCTACCTGTAAAATTCTGTTCATAGTTAGAGACATCTGTATATCGTGTGTGTGTGTGTGTGTGTGTGTGTGTGTGTGTGTGTGTGTGTGTGTGTGTGTGTGTGTGTGTGTGTGTGTGTGTATGTATGTGTGTGTGTGTGTGTGTGTGAGTATGTGTGTGTGTGTGCTTGTGTGTGAGTATGTGTGTTGTGTGAGTGTATGTATGTGTACGTGTGCATGTGAGTGAGTGTGTGTATGTGAGTGTGTGTATATGTGTGTGTGTGTGTGTGTGTGTGAGTATGTATGTGTATGTGTGTGTGTGTGTGCTTGTGTGTGTGTGAGTATGCGAGCGTATGTGTATGTGAGTGAGTGTGTGTGTGTATGTGTGTGTGTGAGTGTCTGTGTGTATAGCTCTCCGGTTTAATTCTGTGAGTATGTGTGTATGGTGGTGTGTGTATGTGAGTGTGTGTATGTGTGTGTGTGTGTGTGTATGTGTGTGTGTGTATAGCTCTCCCGGTCTAATTCCCCTGGGTGTATGTGTGTATGTCAGTGTGTGTATGTGTGTATGGTTGTGTGTGTATGTGAGTATGGGAATGTCTGTGTGTACAGCTCTCCCGGTTTAATTCCCCTGCGTGTATGTGTGTATGGTTGTGAGTGTATGTGTGTATGGTTGTGTGTGTATGTGTGTGTGTATGTGAGTGAGTGTGTGTATGTGTGCGCGTGTGTATCACATTACATTTAGAGTACACATCCACCTGTAAATGCTGTTTATAGAAAAGAGACACCTGTAATTATATTTATGGCACACACTCACCTTTTTATAGTAATAACCATCTGTATATTTATATTCATTGTACATATTACCTGTAAATCCTGTACATCTCCATATCCTGCACGTACGCAACCATTGTATATATCCTGCACTTTACTGCTATTGCACTTCTGGTTAGACCTAAACTGCATTTCGTTGCCTTGTACCTGTACTTGTGTAATGACAATAAAGTTGAATCTAATCTGAATCTAAAAACCACTCTTAACGCTACAAAAGAGAGCAATGAGGGTAATCCATAAAGTTGGATATTTGGAGCATACCAATCCACTATTCTTACAGTCCAAATGACTAAAGCTGAAAGATCTTGTTCAATATTCTACAGCTCAACTGATGTACAGAGCAAATAATAATGCTCTTCCTGGCAATATACAAAAATTATTCAAACGCAGGGAGGCACCAACTGAGAGGAGTGGACAATTATAAAATACACATTATAAGGACAACAAGAAAACGTTTTTGTGTGTCTGTGTGTGGCGTCGAACTTTGGAACAGTCTTGGGGAACAGCTCAAGCAACGCAAAAGCCTTCACAAATTTAAAACAATGCATAAATATATTATGTTCTTACAGTATAGAACCGAGCATGAGAGGTAAGGGAGCGAGATAACTATAGTTATCAACCAGTGCCATAACTTGTCTTGAACATGTAAAATTGTAGAACAGGGAATATTGTGCATTCTCATAATTTGTCTTGGAAACGTGAAATTAATTAAAAATTTAAAAAAAAGTAAGGTGCTAAGTTTGTCTACTGTATCCAATATGGAGCTTTGAGTGTCCTTTTTTCTAAGATATTAGTCATACACAAAGAGGATTATTGTGACATAGTTATTCATTGTTCAATACATACTGGGATGTAAATAAGGGATGATTAAATAGTATAGTACATATACTAGTTACCACAGTTTAGTTTTTATTGTTTTTCTCTTCTGTTTGGTGAATGGAATTTATTGTAATTGTTTTGCTGTTTTGTTGCAATGTATAGCACTTTTATTTAAATGTTAAAAGGGTTAGGCATAATAAGTCTTTGACTTCAGCCTAAATCCTTTTGGTCTATGATTTATAGTTAATGATGGGGTTGTATTCTTTTTTATTTTATTTTTTTGATTTAAACGACCAAATAAATATTGTCAAGAAAAAGAAAAAAAAATCCAGTCAAGTATTTGGCTCCTTTAAATGTGAGTAAATGACACAGATCTTGTCAAAGTGGATCATACACATCATACACTCCAGTGTGAAAATCAACACTCTGTAGTTTATCAGTTGATTTCTTCAGTGAGTGCAGCTGTGAGTGGAGCTTAACCTGGAACAGTCTTTGTCTTTCTTCTGGAGACTGTCCACACCCTCTTCTTCCTCCTCATCTTCCTCCTCCTCCTCCTCTTCCTCTTCCTTCTCCTCTTCCTCCAACGTGTCCATGTCCGTGCCAGTGCCAGTGTTCGTTTTGACTGTTGCCTGATGGGAAATAGTCGACACACAAGACACTAGGTTACACCAGTATCAGGTCATGTCCAGGTTGAGGACGCCAAAGCCACAAGTAAATAAATAGGGGCGGCAGTAGCTCAGTGATAGAGCGGTCGTCCTTCAACCGAAAGGTAGAGGGTTCGATTCCCGCTCTCCCCACAGTTCATACTGTCGTTGTGTCCTTGGGCAAGACACTTAACCCTCCTTGCCTCCAGTGACACAGCACTGGTGAATGAATGTGTGTGATTGTTGCTCTGGTGAATGGTGTGAGAATGTTGGGACAACGGATGGAAATTAGCCTACGGCTACAATCTGGCATGTTTACATTCATGTGGTAGTGTCTCATATGTTCATTAACATGCACTGTCCCAGTCAAATAAATTAAAAAAATTAAAACACTGTAGAGTGTGAAAAAGACACAAACATATTTTACACCAAGAACTGTGACTAACTGAGATCTGTGACTCCAGGGGGCGCTGTTGCAGATTTACACATATCATCTACTGCCCCGAAACAGGAACATTAACCCTAACCTTTTCAGTGGGTAGTTAATTAAAAGCTGTTTGAATAATGATAGAAAATGATTTCAATGTTTGACTCCAGTTCAGTCACATGTTCTGACAACAGCTGTCACTGTCACATTTAGTGACTTATGTTCTCCTGCCTTTGTACAGACCACAAACACAAGAGAGTGGGTCCAAAATGAAAATGTTTAATAAACAGACGATGATATCTTCAACAGCGCCCCCTGGAGTCACATCAATCATAAAACATTTAATACATTGTTGCTCCAAAAAACTCATTTGACATTCTAACGACAACACACAACTTAAAACTGTAAGCACTGAAAAACTGAGAAACTTTAATAAAAATGAGCTGCATTTAATGTCATTTGTTGCAGATTATATCGACACAAGGGTTTAGTATTTGGCTCAGCGGGGCCTGCTCTGTGGTGTGTTCTTTTTGACGACAGAATGTGACAACAGTGTTTTGTTTCATCAGATTTGTTTAGGGGTCAGAAGTTTTGTTTGGGGTTTACAGAAAAATATTATAACAAAGATGTCTTAGTAATTGTTTAATACATTAGCAATGACCTAACTGTCGGGACACAGGACAGGGGGTTTAAAAACGAGACTGTTCTGCTAAAACGGGGCGTATGGTCACCCAACGTGGTAGGCTAGTGTAACCGAGCAGATTGACAGGAGACATAAGTTTATTTTTAGCCGTTACTCTTTACTTTAACACTCCCCAGAGACACACAGCATTTCTTCTTGGAACTCACACCTCGTCGTAAAACTCATAAGATGAACATTACACAGAACAGTAACAAAAGTGTGTTACATACTTCTCTATAAGAAACGTCCCTGTTTCCAACATTCCAGAACATTAAGTCCACCAAAACAATTACAAAACTAAAACAGAGGGGGCCCACATTCACTAAAATCCAGCTCAATATAAAAACCACAAAAAACAACACAATGGGGATCAAACTGTGCAATAACAACAAACTAAAGGGCCAAAAACCTCAAACCAGACGCTCAACCAACCACTAAGTCCTTTAGATGTGAAGGGGCCTGCACAATCCGGCCCGAGCGGCACTGCATTGGCGAGGACAGAGAGGGATGATGCACAACTTGAGCCCGCTCATCCGGCTCTCAGTAGGAACGCTCAAACACACAAACCAGCCTCACAAGCACAAGAACAAACCTTCATCATAAAGTTTCTGTCTCTCAAAGCTCTCAGAGGCATAGAGCCTGTCAGCACCAAAAACCAACTCAAGCCTCTCCAACATCAAAGTAACATATACCACCACCGATCTGGCCCCCTCGGAGTCCAACTGCGGCGCAGGCACAATAACATTTGCCTGAACTCAGGCCTCATATCCATGCCTGAGCTAGAACACATGAGTTTCGAGCTGGTGTTTTAGGCAAAAGCAACTTGTTTCACAAAACTGTCCCATTCACCTCCACAAGAAAGTTACATTTTTCAATCAGTGTCCTGTTGTGGTGCTCCACCATCCCATCAGACTTTGGGTTATAAGCCGTGGTGCGTGTCTTTGTCACAGTCCACGGAGTTCACTCCAGATCTTCCCTGTCACCGTCATCAGTCACACCTGTCGACACACCTGAAACTCTTTCCCTCTTCAGTCTGCTCTGCACTTAAGCAGCCAGCTCACTCCTCGTCTCTGTAAGATTGTTCTTCTGACTCCATGAGTGAACGGCCAGCACTGCCTGGTCCTGGTCCTGGTCCTGGTCCTGGTCCTGGTCCTGGTCCTGGTCCTGGTCCTGGTCCTGGTCTAGTTTCTGTCACCAGCTTTGGTCCAGTTGAATCTGGTCCACTTCCTCATGCTCTTGTCTAACGTCTGATCAGCTCTCTCGAAGCTGCACAATCTCAGTCATGTTTTCTTTCACATTATATACTATTATTTTTCTTTTCTTTACTTATTTTAATAAATCTTCTCTTAATCGTCTCCAAATGGTGCAAAAGGCTGCAGCCAGGCTTTTATCAGAAACCAACAGAAGGGCTCACATTTCACTGGTTTTATTCTCTCTCCAGTGGTTTCCAGTAAAATATTAGCCTCGACTTTTAGAGCTCGACTGTCCCTCCAGTACATCACTGACCTGTTGACCTCTTACTCCTCTTCCTGCACCTGAGATCATTTTTAAAAGGTCTTAGTCTTAATCTAGGTCTCAAGACCAACTAAGACCTGGTCTAAACCTGGACTAACTCTGTCTCCTTCAAACACTGACCTCCATGAGTCTGGACCTGGTCTAAGACTGGACTTGGACTGTTTGGATTGTATGTTTCCTAGTATCTATTCCAGTTTATCACACACCTGTATTAACTTGGTCTTGATCTGACAGGGTCATTACGCTCTCGGACAGGACTCTGGATCAAAGAGGTCAAAGAGGTCATGACTGTTATAACTCGTTTGTTTTGTTGCAGCAGCTCTTTTCTTTCAGCCACATATCTTTTCCTCTGAAGTAAAACCAGGTCCTCGTCCTCTTCATGATTTCATCTTTCACATTGCTCTGTAAGAACAGTCTCTGTTTTTTTTGTCTCACATCTTTTGAAACTAAACCTGTTTTCTTATCAGCGCAGTCAAGCCTCTGAACAAACACGAGGCAAACTGAGCACAGGTCGAAGCAGTTACTGTGCTCCGTGTTGTGATGGAACACATCTCCACGGTTCATGTGAGCCACAATAAAACACTCCCAACAACACAAACATTTAGAACAATATAAAACATTCACTCATTCCACACAACCACATTTCTATCTGCAGGTGTGTCTGAAGTATGAGGGGTCAAAGGGCAAGAATCTTAAATTCAAAAAAAGACATTTGAACATTTATGTTGAATGGAAGAAAGTGAAAATGTAGGCGGTGTTTAAAATACAAGTATGTGTCTTCTCTGTCGACTTTTACAGTGAGGAAAGGTTCAAACATCACATGGAAAGGTTCAAAATGCACCAGACACACTTTTTATTTTTTTACTTTTGAGTTGTTTCAGAACTGTAATTCTTAATATCCACGACTCCACTAGACACTATTCACAAAAGGTGGAGCCAGACCGAGGCCACTGCTCTCACAGGGGTGGCACAGAAACTGATCTTATCATTTTTTGTGTCTGTAGTCACTGTAGATCTAGTTTTGCACACAGTGACTTACATAGAATTACATTACATAATAAATATAGGCCTATGTCTCACTGACATTTTCTTTAAATAATCCTTATTTCTGATGAACATTACAATTAATGTTTCAAGATAAAACACAACCCACAAATATGTGCTGAGCAGCACATCAGAGCTGAGTGGTAGTAAGAGTATCAGTTAAATAAGGACTCAGCTCAAAGTTAAACCATTTGAATAACTCTAAGTCTCTGGTTTAAATGTTTTTACTAAATGAAATAATGCTAATGTTAGTATATTAACTTTTTATAATGAATCACTTTTTAACCAACTTGTGGCCTACAGGACTCCTGTCTGGTGGATCCATGTGAGATCAATAAAAAGAAACACTTACATCAATAAATAAAATAGCTCTGTCCATTTATTCACTGCTCACAACTAACCTCTGATAAAAAACTTGAATATTCTCATTCTCAGTAGGACCTAGGCCTACTTTAAGACATCAGGTCCAGCTATAGTCAGAGAGGTGTGGCCTAAATACTCTTTATTCTCATAATTGTGTCTGAGAGAGTTCACTGTAGAATTATTTTATCATGGAAACAAATCCTTAAGTGGCTCAACCTTATTGACCTCTTTGATTATTCCTTCAAGACTGTCTCAATGGTGCCCTCTGGTGGAAAGAAGAATGTACTGCACCTTGTTTCCTTTGAGTTCTTGTTAAAACAAAGCAGGTAGAACTTCAGGCTTAACTTGAGGAAATACTTCTGTGCATCAGAAGTTAGCTACAGTTTGTGAAGTTTCCTTTTTGTTTGCCGAGGCGGCAGTAGCTCAGTGGGTAGAGTGGTTGTCTTTCAACCGGAAGGTAGGCGGTTTGATTCCCACTCTCCCCACAGTTCATACATTTGTTGTGTCCTTGGGCAAGACACTTAACCCACCTTGCCTCCAGTGACTGTAACACTGGTAATTACATTAGAACAATGTAAGTCGCTTTGGATAAAAGCGTCAGCTAAATGAATAAATGTAAATGTAAATGTTTGACTTTGTCGAGACATGAGACAGTTAGTATTTGGTTTGAAACACGACACTGACACAACTGTATGTGCTGAGCCCCCTCCTCTTCACTCTGCTGACCCATGACTGCACACCGTCACACAGCTCAAACCTCTTTATTAAGTTTGCAGATGACACGACTGTGGTGGGTCTCATTAGCAACAAAGATGAGACAAACTACAGGAGTGAGGTGAGCCGCCTGGCTGGGTGGTGCAGTGACAACAATCTCTCTTTGAACGTGGAGAAGACGAAGGAGATTGTTGTAGACTTCAGGAGAGCACACACTCAGCACGTTCCTCTGACCATCAACGGTGCGACTGTGGAAAGAGTGAGTAGCACCAAGTTCCTGGGTGTGCACATCACAGAGGACCTCTCCTGGACTGAAAACACCACAGCACTGGCCAAGAAATCAAATCAGCGTCTCTACTTCCTCCTCAAACTGAGAAGAGCCAGAGCCCCACCCCGCATCATGTACACCTTCTACAGAGGCACCATCGAGAGCATCCTGTCGAGCTGCATCACTGTGTGGTATGGCGCCTGCAACGCGTCCTGCCGAAAGACTCTGCAACGCATAGTGAGAACAGCTGAGAAGATCATTGGTGTCTCTCTCCCCTCCCTCCAGGACATTTACGGAACACGTCTCACCCGCAAAGCCCTCTGCATCACAGGTGATCCCACTCACCCATCACACAGCTTCTTCAGCCTGCTACCATCAGGGAGGAGACTGCAGAGTCTCCAGGCCAGGACCAGCAGACTGAAGGACAGCTTCATCCACCAGGCTGTCAGGAAGCTGAACTCCCTCCCGAACCTGCCCCCTCCCTCTTCTTCCCAGGCACCACTGAACTATGAACCCCACTAATTATATGATGACATGCACTAGTCTCTTGTGCAGCATTGGTCTGCTCACTCACCGCTCACTACCTCATCCGGCATGGAACTGATGTCATTCCACTACCTCAGTCAGTAAATAACTGCTCTTGGACACTTGTCACTTTAATCAGACAAGATATGATTGTGTGATTGAAGTGATTTTTTTGCACTAAAAAAAAAAAATCTTTTAACTGCACTGTTAATCACTTTATTGATTTGCACAATATCTGTCATTTACCTGCTTTATTTAACTTTATTTTTAGCTTTATTTTTAATAAGTCTCTTTTTTTATCATTTTCCTTATTGTATAGTTGTACCTACATTTTTATATTTGATCCAGTTATTTTTTTAGGCTTTAATGTTAATGTTATCTGTATGCACCGGGGACTGAGAGTAACGCAATTTCGATTCTCTGTATGTATGTACTGTACATGTGGAAATTGACAATAAAGCAGACTTGAAACTTGAAACTTGAAACTCTCACAAACACAGTGCGCCCCCTAGTGGTGCATTTACAGCACCAGCTACAGACAACAAGAGAAAAGAAAGAGGAAAGTGACAAAGCTGTGGAGACAACTGCCTGAAAATGCTTTAAACCACGAGGTGCAGCTGCTCTTGAACATAAGCCCTGCACTCACAAGTGGAGTCAAGACCTTTTATTACTGTTTACAGCTTCAACTTTGATTCATTTTTATGAAGCACAGCCCTCTGTCTGTGCTTCCTGCTTCCTCCTCAGATCTACACAGAGCAGTGGGTGGAGCATGTCTGCACCTCCCAGAGCAGTCACACTACACTTAGGTTTCATTTCTGTGAAAGAGAAAGTCTCTCAGTCACTGTTATCGAGCGAAGAAATGGCACAGAACACACTCGACCGAGAGGCCTTGTCCTGTCCGATCTGTTTGGATCTACTGAAGGATCCGGTGACTGTTCCCTGTGGACACAGCTACTGCATGAACTGTGTTCAAAGCCACTGGGACCAAGAGGACGAGAAGCAGCTCTACAGCTGCCCTGAGTGCAGGCAGAGCTTCAGACCCAGGCCTGTTCCTGTGAAAAACATCATGATTTCATATTTAGTGGAGCAGCTGAAGAAGACGGGGCTCACAGCGCCCCCTGCTGACCACTGCTACGCTGGACCTCAGGATGTGTCCTGTGATGTGTGCACTGGGAGGAAGCTGAAAGCTCTCAGGTCCTGTCTGCAGTGTGTGGCTTCGTTCTGTGAGACTCACCTCCAGCCTCATTATGATGCTGCTGCGTTACAGAAACACCAGCTGGTGGCGCCCTCTGACAAGCTCCAGGAAAACATCTGCTCTCGACACAACGAGGTGATGAAGATGTTCTGCCGCACCGACCAGCAGGTCATCTGCCACCTCTGCTCTGTGGACCAACACAAGGACCACCACACGGTGACGGCCGCAGCAGAGAGGGCCCAGAGGCAGGCAGAGCTGCAGGCCGGGCGGGACCAGCTGCTCCAGACCGTCCAGGACAAAGAGACAGACCTGGAGAGTCTCCAACAGGAGGCCGAGGACATTGATCGCTCTGCCCATGAAGCAGTGCAGCACAGTGAGGAGAGCTTCACTGGGCTGATCCGTCTCCTGGAGAAAAGACGCTCTGAAGTGGAGCAGCAGATCCGGTCCCAGCAGGAGACTGAGCTGTGTCGAGTCCAAGAGCTTCAGGACAAACTACAGCGGGACGTCACTGAGCTGAGGAGGACCATCTCTGAGCTGGACGCACTGTCACTCACACCGGACCACATCCAGTTTCTACAACACTATCCTTCACTGTCCACAGCCGGACAGAGCCCAGACCGGTCCAGGATTCAGACAAGGCCCCGGCGCTACTTTGAGGATGTGACCACAGCTGTGTCAGCGCTCAGCCATAAACTACAGCTCACTCTGAGTGACGGCCTGACAAACGTCTCACTGGCTCTGAGTCAAGTCGATGTTTTACTGCCACAACCTGAGCCCACCTCCAGAGAGGACTTCTTAAAATATTCACGTGAAATCTCACTGGATCCAAACACAGCAAACACAGATCTGTCACTGTCTGATGGAAACAGAAGAGCAACAGTTATGAGTCAAACACAGAGTTATCCTGATCATCCGGACAGATTCAGTTATTGGCCTCAGGTTCTGAGCAGAGAGGGTCTGACGGGGCGTTGTTACTGGGAGGTGGAGTGGAGCGGGGAGTGGGTTTGTATAGCAGTTGCTTACAAGGATATTAAGAGAAAAGGAGACTCTGGTGAAAGTCGATTTGGAAACAATGATAAATCCTGGGCCTTAGAATGTAACAAAACTAGTTATTCATTTTGGTTTAACAAAGTTCAGTCCCAGGTCTCAGGTCCGGTTTCGTCCAGAATAGGGGTTTACCTGGACCACCAAGCAGGGGTTTTGTCCTTTTACAGCGTCTCTCAAACCATGACCCTCCTCCACAGAGTCCAGACCACTTTCACTCAGACACTGTTCACTGGAGTCTGGATTGGCTTTTCTTCTGGAGACACTGTACATTTTCCTAAACTCAAATAACTCTGTGTTGTTTAAAGCCACAGTTTGAGATTGTCACAGAGACTTTTACTGAAGTGATGCTAAAGGCTCTTTTGTGTTAATCACTGGTTTTGAGAAACAGGAACATTTAACTGTGTTTTAAGGCTTTGGAGAAATAATGATGTAAAAATATCAAATTTCTGGAGAACTTGAGTTTGTTTTTAACTCAATAAAAATAAAATGATCAGATAATGTTTGTTTTTTTCTTGAACTACATCCTGATGATTTTGTCTCAGTTGAGTTTATTTGGAAACATGTAAATGATAAAGAAACACACACAAAACAATCAGTCTGTGAGTCAGAATGTAGAAGCTTTTGGATCATTTACTTTGGACATGTTCGATGTGTGTTTTCCAGTCGAGCTCCACAACTATTGTAACCTCCAGAAATTTACGTCTGATGCGTCAGTTTTGCTCCAAAAACAACGAGTCAAAGCAAAATCTACTTTCCTCATCCTCGGAGCCTCCTGCAAACTTTATTTAAAGAGTCAACAGTCTCCTCCACTTTTCCATCTTCAACAAAAATGACTGAGTATTTCTTGGACAAACTGGGGACTCTTTGTGAGTGCATTGTGGGAAACATTAATCTGGTCAATAAAGGGAAGGCTTCAGTCGATAAATAAACCACATTTATTTATTTATTCACATGAAAACTGACTGTGTCTAATTTGAGAAACACATTTTCAACAGGATTTCTCTAAAAAATCTGGATGTTTTCTGTTGCTCTTAAATTCAAAAGCAGACATTTGAACATTAATGTTGAATGGAAGAAAGTGAAAGTGTAGGCGGTGTTTAAAATACAAGTATGTGTCTTCTCTGTCGACTTTTACAGTGAGGAAAGGTTCAAACATCACATGGAAAGGTTCAAAATGCACCAGACACACATTTAGAGTCGTTTCAGAACTGTAATTCTTAATATCCACAATAAATCAAATGTTTCTTTTTACATATTCTTAAAGAGTAACTAAACCTAACACAAGTTTTTTTAGTTAATGATCTGTAACAATGAGGCTTTATTAGTGCTGTTTATTGATTTGAATAAAAGCTTTGACCTTTGACCTTTGAGTATAAGGTATATAAATTCTACAATATATGGTGTAAAACCATAGACGATTATATATTTGTAAAGTTTTAATTGTTTTAACTTCCATAAAGTGATTTTATAAAGAACTGAAAGTCTTTATAAATTAATGAATCCTGGTTGTTTTTTGGACCATTTACATTTATGTTTGTAATATTTCCCAAACACAATAAGGAAAATGAATAAATAAAATATATGACAGATTAAAAAATAGATGAACACAGAATTTAATGTAAATAATGAATGTGAATATTACAATGTGGAAGCATTTAATAATGAAACATTTGAAGAAGACACTTTATCAATCATCCACATAAACAGTAGAAGTCTCTATTGTAAGTTTTTAAAAACAAAGACTACCTGAGTGAGTTTAAGAAGAGATTTAGTTTAAGTGCAGTCACAGAAACATGGTTTAGGGATGACATCATGGACAAAGTTCAAATGGATGGATATGAGCTTTATTCTGTAAATCGAGCAAACAAAAGAGGTGCAGGCGTTGCTCTAAACATAAAATCCAATTTGAAAAGTAAGAAAGTAAAGTAAAGGACAATAATAGAGAATAATGTGACGAAGATGGTGACAGTGGAAATAGTTTCTGAAACAACAAAGAACATCTTAATCAGTTGTGTTCACAGAGCACCAGCTCCTGTGTTTCACATTTACTGAACAAATAACAGAACCTTTGATAATATTACAAATAAGATGCAGATAATATGTGTAGATTTTAACATTAATTTGGATCATTTGGATAAAGATGGAGAGATTGATTTAAATAATTCTATGAATAGTAGTTAATAGTTAAAAGTTAAACAGAAACAGGTCAAAAAAAGCCCTGAAGGCACTAAACAAAAATCTGAAAAAACAAAAGTGTGATGCAGTTTATGTTGAAGATGTAAATGTAGCAGAGAACTCCTTCATGGAAAAGATAACTGCAAAAAAATACCTTTGAGAAAAAATAAATCTAGATAAACCATGGATGAACGAAAGAATAAAAAATGCTTGTAAAAAGAAAAAAAAAAAAAAAAAGAAGCTGAAGACAAGTATAAAAAATATAAAAATAAACTATAATGGAATATTTAAAAAAACAGAAAAAAGAAGAAAAGAATTACATCAAACGTATGTAATCACTTCAAATGATTAACTTACAACACATGTCAAAACAAACACAACAAATGATTATAATGGATATGTTTCAAATCAAATGAGAACCCACAGAGTAATGCACTGATTCTTTAAAGTTTATAAATCATAAATGTCCATAAATCATAAATGTCCATAAATCAAATCAAAAACACAGTGTCACTCCAAAATAAAGTAGAATAATGCCAGAGGTTAAGCTGGTCGATCCATTGGACTCAAGATCTCTGGCCTGTCCCTGCCTGTCCATTTCTGTCCCTGTAACGAAAAGAAAACACATGGAGTGAGTCTTATGCACATTCATAATGATTAAAATCAATTCTCTGAAGATTAATAAATTCCGGATACATGGAAAGCAATACAAACAAAAGTTATCTCAATAAAGATTCTAAAATCCCAGTCAATTCTCCAAATATTTTGTAAAACCAGGTCAAAATCAAGTCCTCTGTTCCAGAATACTCTGCTGATTCGTCTGTTAGAGTTTGAAGTCCTTTCTCAAAGGCTTTATTTATGCTGTAACTAGACCTGTGTTTCTTTGGAGGAAATCCTTTTGTAGATCCCCCCTTTTCAGCTAAAAACATGCTCAGTGCTATTTTCTTCTGTCCAGTCCTTGGACCAGTTTCAATTAACAGTTACAGCATCGCTCGGACAATTCATCCCTTTGTTGTTTATAATTATACTTAATTTAATCCACATAAAAATAAAGAAAAGGATATAAAGTATTTTCAAACTTGTAAAGCCTTAAAAAGACTGTCTGTCCCAAATTAAATATGGACCATTTCTTAACAATGTTGACTCAGTTTTATTTCTACAGCCCAACGTCACATCAACAGTTTCCTCAAAGGGCTTCACAGACTGAACAAGACAACAGCCCTGTCCTTAGAGCCTCCATCAGGATCAGAGGAAAAACTCAAATATCCACGAGAAACAAGAGAGACCTCAGGGAGAAGCACAAATGTTGCATAAAAGACAAAGTCTGATGTTTTAGTGACTTCCCAACATGGACTAAACTGGAGCAAACTGAAACAGAGTTGAAATTCTTGTACAGATAGGAGTCTGTAAGTGTTAGCCCTGTTTTTCTGCTCTGTTCTCCATCTCCTCATGAAACAAACAGAGGAATGTAGCTCTAAACCAGAATCAAATGCAGTCTGTGAGAAACACGTGTCCTCACCTGTTCCTTTACACCTGACTCAGAGACGATGGGTGGAGCCAGTCTGTTCCTAAAACAGCACACACTCAGCTTCACTCACACACTTCTCTGATCAGAGGTGGAAGAACTGTCACTTCAGTCAAACTCACAAGAGACATGGCTCAGAGAGGAATTCAGCTGGAGTCTGTTTCCTGCTCGATCTGTTTGGATCTACTGAAGGATCCGGTGACTGTTCCCTGTGGACACAGCTACTGCATGAGCTGTGTTCAAAGCCACTGGGACCAAGAGGACAAGAAGCAGCTCTACAGCTGCCCTGAGTGCAGGCAGAGCTTCAGACCCAGGCCTGTCCTGGTCAAAAACACAGTGATCGCAGATTTAGTGGAGCAGCTGAAGAAGACGGGGCTCACAGCGCCCCCTGCTGACCACTGCTACGCTGGACCTCAGGATGTGTCCTGTGACGTGTGCACTGGGAGGAAGCTGAAAGCTGTCAGGTCGTGTCTGCAGTGTGTGGCTTCGTTCTGTGAGACTCACCTCCAGCCTCATTATGATGCTGCTGCGTTACAGAAACACCAGCTGGTGGCGCCCTCTGACAAGCTCCAGGAAAACATCTGCTCTCGACACAACGAGGTGAAGAAGATGTTCTGTCGCACCGACCAGCAGGTCATCTGCTCCCTCTGCTCTGTGGACCAACACAAGGACCACCACACGGTGACGGCCGCAGCAGAGAGGGCCCAGAGGCAGGCAGAGCTGCAGGCCGGGCAGGACCAGCTGCTCCAGACCGTCCAGGACAAAGAGACAGACCTGGAGAGTCTCCGACAGGAGGCCGAGAACATCAATCGCTCTGCCCATAAAGCAGTGCAGCACAGTGAGGAGAGCTTCACTGGGCTGATCCGTCTCCTGGAGAAAAGACGCTCTGAAGTGGAGCAGCAGATCCGGTCCCAGCAGGAGACTGAGCTGTGTCGAGTCCAAGAGCTTCAGGACAAACTACAGCGGGACGTCACTGAGCTGAGGAGGACCATCTCTGAGCTGGACGCACTGTCACTCACACCGGACCACATCCAGTTTCTACAACACTATCCTTCACTGTCCACAGCCGGACAGAGCCCAGACCGGTCCAGGATTCAGACAAGGCCCCGGCGCTACTTTGAGGATGTGACCACAGCTGTGTCAGCGCTCAGCCATAAACTACAGCTCACTCTGAGTGACGGCCTGACAAACGTCTCACTGGCTCTGAGTCAAGTCCATGTTTTACTGCCACAACCTGAGCCCACCTCCAGAGAGGACTTCTTAAAATATTCACGTGAAATCTCACTGGATCCAAACACAACAAACACATGGCTGTCACTGTTAAATAGGAACAGAAGAGCAACACTTATGAGTCAAACACAGAGTTATCCTGATCATCCGGACAGATTCAGTTATTGGTGTCAGGTGCTGAGCAGAGAGGGTCTGACGGGGCGTTGTTACTGGGAGGTGGAGTGGAGCGGGGAGTGGGTTTGTTTTATAGCAGTTGCTTACAAGGATATTAGGAGAAAAGGAGACTCTGGTGAAAGTGGATTTGGATACAATAATAAATCCTGGTCCTTAGGTTGTGACAAAACTAGTTATTCATTTTGGTTTAACAACGTCCAGTCCCAGGTCTCAGGTCCAGTTTCGTCCAGAATAGGGGTTTACCTGGACCACCGAGCAGGGGTTTTGTCCTTTTACAGCGTCTCTCAAACCATGACCCTCCTCCACAGAGTCCAGACCACTTTCACTCAGCCACTGTTCACTGGAGTTGGGTTTGACTGGTCTAATAATGGAGACACTGCACATTTTCCTAAACTCAAATAACTCTGTGTTGTTTAAAGCCACAGTTTGAGATTGTCACAGAGACTTTTACTGAAGTGATGCTAAAGGCTCTTTTGTGTTAATCACTGGTTTTGAGAAACAGGAACATTTAACTGTGTTTTAAGGTTTTGGAGAAATAATGATGTAAAAATATCAAATTTCTGGAGGACTTGAGTTTGTTTTTAACTCAATAAAAATTAAATGATTAGATAATGTTTGTTTTTTTCTTGAACTACATCCTGATGATTTTTGTCTCAGTTGAGTTTATTTGGAAACATGTAAATGATAAATAAACACACACAAAACAATCAGTCTGTGTTTTATTTGAGTCAGAATGTAGAAGCTTTTGGATCATTTACTTTGGACATGTTCGATGTGTGCTTTCCAGTCGAGCTCCACAACTATTGTAACCTCCAGAAATTTACGTCTGATGCGTCAGTTTTGCTCCAAAAACAACGAGTCAAAGCAAAATCTACTTTCCTCATCCTCGAAGCCTCCTGCAAACTTTATTTAAAGAGTCAACAGTCTCCTCCACTTTTCCATCTTCAACAAAAATGACTGAGTATTTCTTGGACAAACTGGGGACTCTTTGTGAGTGCATTGTGGAAACATTAATCTGGTCAATAAAGGGAAGGCTTCAGTCGATAAATAAACCACATTTATTTATTTATTCACATGAAAACTGACTGTGTCTAATTTGAGAAACACATTTTCAACAGGATTTCTCTAAAAAATCTGGATGTTTTCTGTTGCTCTTAAATTCAAAAGCAGACATTTGAACATTTATGTTGAATGGAAGAAAGTGAAAGTGTAGGCGGTGTTTAAAATACAAGTATGTGTCTTCTCTGTCGACTTTTACAGTGAGGAAAGGTTCAAACATCACATGGAAAGGTTCAAAATGCACCAGACACACATTTAGAGTCGTTTCAGAACTGTAATTCTTAATATCCACAATAAATCAAATGTTTCTTTTTACATATTCTTAAAGAGTAACTAAACCCTAACACAAGTTTTTTTAGTTAATGATCTGTAACAATGAGGCTTTATTAGTGCTGTTTATTGATTTGAATAAAAGCTTTGACCTTTGACCTTTGAGTATAAAGTATATTAATTCTACAATATATGGTGTAAAACCATAGACGATTATATATTTGTAAAGTTTTAATTGTTTTAACTTCCATAAAGATATTTTATAAAGAACTGAAAGTCTTTATAAATTAATGAATCCTGGTTGTTTTTTGGACCATTTACATTTATGTTTGTAATATTTCCCAAACACAATAAGGAAAATGAATAAATAAAATATATGACAGATTAAAAAATAGATGAACACAGAATTTAATGTAAATAATGAATGTGAATATTACAATGTGGAAGCATTTAATAATGAAACATTTGAAGAAGACACTTTATCAATCATCCACATAAACAGTAGAAGTCTCTATTGTAAGTTTTTAAAAACAAAGACTACCTGAGTGAGTTTAAGAAGAGATTTAGTTTAAGTGCAGTCACAGAAACATGGTTTAGGGATGACATCATGGACAAAGTTCAAATGGATGGATATGAGCTTTATTCTGTAAATCGAGCAAACAAAAGAGGTGCAGGCGTTGCTCTAAACATAAAATCAAATTTGAAAAGTAAGAAAGTAAAGTAAAGGACAATAATAGAGAATAATGTGACGAAGATGGTGACAGTGGAAATAGTTTCTGAAACAACAAAGAACATCTTAATCAGTTGTGTTCACAGAGCACCAGCTCCTGTGTTTCACATTTACTGAACAAATAACAGAACCTTTTGATAATATTACAAATAAGATGCAGATAATATGTGTAGATTTTAACAATAATTTGGATCATTTGGATAAAGATGGAGAGATTGATTTAAATAATTCTATGAATAGTAGTTAATAGTTAAAAGTTAAACAGAAACAGGTCAAAAAAAGCCCTGAAGGCACTAAACAAAAATCTGAAAAAACAAAAGTGTGATGCAGTTTATGTTGAAGATGTAAATGTAGCAGAGAACTCCTTCATGGAAAAGATAACTGCAAAAATACCTTTGAGAAAAATAAATCTAGATAAACCATGGATGAACGAAAGAATAAAAAATGCTTGTAAAAAGAAAAAAAACAAAAACAAAAGAAGCTGAAGACAAGTATAAAAAATATAAAAATAAATTATAATGAAATATAAAAAAAACAGAAAAAAGAAGAAAATTACATCAAACGTATGTAATCACTTCAAATGATTAACTTACAACACATGTCAAAACAAACACAACAAATGATTATAATGGATATGTTTCAAATCAAATGAGAACCCACAGAGTAATGCACTGATTCTTCATAGTTCATAAATCATAAATGTCCATAAATCATAAATGTCCATAAATCAAATCAAAAACACAGTGTAACACCAAAATAAAGTAGAATAATGCCAGAGGTTAAGCTGGTCGATCCATTGGACTCAAGATCTCTGGCCTGTCCCTGCCTGTCCATTTCTGTCCCTGTAACGAAAAGAAAACACATGGAGTGAGTCTTATGCACATTCATAATGATTAAAATCAATTCTCTTAAGATTAATAAATTCCGGATACATGGAAAGCAATACAAACAAAAGTTATCTCAATAAAGATTCTAAAATCCCAGTAAATTCTCCAAATATTTTGTAAAACCAGGTCAAAATCAAGTCCTCTGTTCCAGAATACTCTGCTGATTCGTCTGTTAGAGTTTGAAGTCCTTTCTCAAAGGCTTTATTTCTGCTGTAACTAGACCTGTGTTTCTTTGGAGGAAATCCTTTTGTAGATCCCCCCTTTTCAGCTAAAAACATGCTCAGTGCTATTTTCTTCTGTCCAGTCCTTGGACCAGTTTCAATTAACAGTTACAGCATCGCTCGGACAATTCATCCCTTTGTTGGTTATAATTATACTTAATTTAATCCACATAAAAATAAAGAAAAGGATATAAAGTATTTTCAGACTTGTAATGCCTTAAAAAGACTGTCTGTCCCAAATTAAATATGGACCATTTCTTAACAATGTTGACTGTTTTATTTCTACAGCCCAACGTCACATCAACAGTTTCCTCAAAGGGCTTCACAGACTGAACAAGACAACAGCCCTGTCCTTAGAGCCTCCATCAGGATCAGAGGAAAAACTCAAATATCCACGAGAAACAAGAGAGACCTCAGGGAGAAGCACAAATGTTGCATAAAAGACAAAGTCTGATGTTTTAGTGACTTCCCAACATGGACTAAACTGGAGCAAACTGAAACAGAGTTGAAATTCTTGTACAGATAGGAGTCTGTAAGTGTTAGCCCTGTTTTTCTGCTCTGTTCTCCATCTCCTCATGAAACAAACAGAGGAATGTAGCTCTAAACCAGAATCAAATGCAGTCTGTGAGAAACACGTGTCCTCACCTGTTCCTTTCCACCTGACTCAGAGACGATGGGTGGAGCCAGTCTGTTCCTAAAACAGCACACACTCAGCTTCACTCACACACTGCTCTGATCAGAGGTGGAAGAACTGTCACTTCAGTCAAATCAGCCACATTTAACTGAGTTTCAAGCACATGTAGAGCATTCTTTGGATTTATACTGGCTCTTCTTTTCATTAGTTTTAATTTGTGATGGAATAATAAAACATAAATAAAACACTCCCAACCAGCATTGACTCTGTCCTCATAAGCACACATGTATCTGCAGGTGTGTGTGAAGTATGAGTGCTCAAAGGACAAGCATGTTGTTTTCTGTTCCTCTTAAATTCAGAGGAAAACATCCATCTCTCAGTAGGACGGGATATAATGAATCTAAACTGGTTCTTCCACTTGGTTCTTAGAGCTTTGTTTCCATATCCCCATCACAGAAGCAACAAAACAGTTTTGTCAGGAATCTTCCAGAACAAATGACCTTCAGAAATTTCCTCTAAACTGTCAGCTGTGCTCATTTTCCTCCAAAACTAAAAAACTCCTCGTCCAACACCTTCTGAAAGAGCCTGAAGAGGGCTTGTTGGAGGAGGACCAGCCGCTCAGGTGCAGCCTGTGTGAGTTCACCTGTCGCCATCAGCCACTGTTAGTCCAGCACCTGAGTTCATTTTTATTGGGTTTTCTGATTTACATTACAGTGTGCATTTCATTCATAGATTGAACACAGTGGGCTGCATTTGAGAGAAATTATACATAAAGCCAGAATATCCACACAATTAGAATAATAGACAGTAACAAAGGAAAATAGATGTAACTTATATTAACATAAGAGTTTCAACAACAGGTGAACAACAACAGGAGGATAAGACAATAGAGAAATGAAACAAAGAGAAATGTTACTGAGACACAAAGTGAGAATATGCTTTAAAATCATGACGATTATATATTTGTAAAGTTTTAATTGTTTTTCCATAAAGTGATTTTATAAAGAACTGAGTTTTTATAAATTAATGAATCCTGGGTTGTTTTTTGGACCATTTGCTTTTATGTATGAAATATTTTCCAAACACAATAAAGAGAATGAATGAATAAGAAAGAAAAATAAAAATAAAACATACATTTTGTCTATTGTTATTTGGTTTGGTATATTTCAATTGATCAGATTTTCTAGTTCAATCCAAAAGTAGTGCAGCTGGAAACATTCAAAAATAGATGCAAATAATTTCAGCAAAAAAATTAAATCTTATTAAATAATTATTGCATAAATATATTTTTTGTATTATTTTTAATTAAATTTCCTTGTTTTTTTTGTTACACAATATTTGTAAATTTGATTTAATGCTAATTAAATAAAGTACACATCTGTTTTGGGCCTGACAGAAGGTGCTTTGGTGACACGTCTTTTGAAAGTGTTTTTTGCGGCATTTTTTGTCAATAAAAGTTTGTGTTCTAATTGTTCTGGTTTGGAAAGCTCAAAACACTGTTGTGGATCCGATTAGAATTCCAAAGAAACAGTCAATTATAGTTTAGTGTTGGTTTTAATGAAGATGATTTGAATCCCTTTACATTGGTCTCTTTCTTTGCTATTTGAAGTCAGTGTGGTTCTGAAATACAATTTAAAGACATAAATGAATAACTAAATAACTTGAACACTGATTAATTTAACTAATAACAATGTCAAAGTAATACTAAGACAGAAACACATTCACGGAAAATACACGTGCTCTGAGCCATGCTACATTAAACATCAATTAACACCAACAAGTCTACCAGCCATATATACTAGCACATGTCTCATAATATAACTTACTTGCTTTTCACGCACAGCTTCAATGTGGGGAATCAAACAACCCGTGAACTTTTGGATAAACTTTACTTAAACTAAACTTTAGACTGTATACTCTTGCCAATCTCTCCGCATTGTCTCTCGTTTCCTCTTGCTTCAAGCTCACACAGCACACCGGCAGCCTCAAGCTCCGCCCCTTAAAGGGCTAGCGTGGTTATCAGAAAGCAGCCTTTTCAACAGCCGCCCCCGGATTCACCTGTGAATACGTACATCAAAATAAATAAAAGGCGGTTAATCATCCTTTGGTAGGGCAGGTAGACTGACGAGCCTCGCCACTGGTCGAGTGTAAGTTCTATCTTTTACCATCACTTCTACTGATCTGACCCGATTGTCCGGACCAGGGAACACCTGCGAAACCTTGCCCACAGGCCACAAAGCCCGTGGTAGCTGGTGGTCCACGATCATGACCACTTCTCCCACTTGAACGTTGGCAGATTCGGTCTGCCACTTCTGTCGAGATTGGAGTCCAGGCAGGTAGTACCTTAAGAAGTGGCTCCAGAAATGGTCAGCCATGATCTGGCTGTGTCTCCATCTTTTTCGTCCTAGAGTCTCTGGGCCTTCATAGACAACCTGTGGCAACGAAGGCCCGCCGCCCCATGAGGAAACAGTTGGGGGTAACTGGGTCAGGGTCCGCCACTTCAGATGAGGTGTAGCCCAAAGGTTTTGAATTAAGTATCCCCTCAATTTCAATCATAACTGTGCGCAACACCTCCTCGGTCACTGTTTGAGCTCCTAGAGTGACTTGAAGAGCAGTCTTAATAGAACGAATTTCGCTCCCAGCACCCTCCAAAATGAGGAGAGCCAGGGGGATTAAAGACAAACTTGATCTGCTGACTGGCGAGTTGCTCTTGGAGGCCAGGTTGAAGAGTTTTAAATACTTCCCGCAGCTCACGTTCTCCTCCACGAAAGTTTGTCCCCTGGTCACAAAGAATCTCCTTAGGCTTTCCTCGTCTAGCCACAAAGCGCCTCAAGGCCATAAGGAATGCATCTGTGTCCATGCTGGGAATCAAATCAATATAAACTGCTCTGGTAGTTAGGCATTTAAACAGTATCCCCCACCTCTTTTCATTTCTGCGTCCAATCTTGATAACGTATGGCCCAAAACAATCCACGCCTGTAGAGTAGAATGCAGGCTTGAAAACGCATAATCTAGCTGGAGGAAGATCAGCCATCCTGGGTGGAATTGGGTGGCCCTTCCACTTCTTACATTCTGTGCATGTTCTCTGGTGGCGACGTACAGCTTCACGTCCACGTAGCACCCAATATCTCCTCCTGATCTCAGCAAACACCCTTTCTGGTCCTGGATGCTGGAGCTTAGCATCATAATCTTGTATGATGAGCCTGGTCAGAGGATGTCGGGGGTCAAGAACAATAGTGTGAACTTCATCCAATTCCAAGTCAGGATTGCGTCGTAGACGGCCTCCAACTCTGATCAGTCCTGTTGCCTCATCAAACTCGGGTGCAAGCAAAAGTAGACGACTAGATTTACCAATTGATTTACTGGCCTTTAACTGTGTTACCTCATCTGGGAACGACTCTCTTTGGGCTTGTTGCAGAGCCTCAAGTGTGGCATTAGCATAGGAATCAGCTGTCAGCGGATTATTGGAATCAGCCGCCCCATGTAGCTGGCGTGAAGTAGCCTCTAAGTAGTGGTCCAAGGTCTGGTATTGCTGTGCATCTGTTAAAGCAGCGCACAACTCCAAACGGGGTACAGATTGCTGCTTCTTTGGTGAAACCCGAGAGCGAGCTGCCAAGAAAGCGACCTCAACTTCTCCTTTTGAGTTCTCAGTCAAAAGGTAAGCCACTGATCCGTATGCTTGTTCTGAGGCATCACAGAATACATGAATCTCTCTCATACTATTGGGCTGGTCCATGTAGGGGGTGGTGTAGCACCTGGGCAGTGTTATCTCAGACAGTTGAGCTAGCTCTGCTTCCCATGCATACCATCTATCCAGTAGCTCTTTTGGAAGATGTGGATCATCCCATTCCCTCTTCTTGTCCCACAGGTGGCGCACAATTACTTTGGCTCTGGTGGTAAAGGGCACTATGTAGCCCAGAGGATCATACTGGCTAGCTAAAACTCTATATATGTTTCTCATAGTAGCCACTGAGCAATCAACCTGTCGATGTTGGTAAGTGAGAGTGTCAGCCTTACAATTCCAGTGTAGTCCTAATGCTGGCTCATGGATGTCAAGCTGCCTTTGACTAAGCCATAACTCAAAGCTGCTTGACCTCAGGTGTGGTGGAAGGTGGTTGATTACACTGGGATCATTACTCGCCCACTGCCTCAGCTCAAAACCCCCTTCAGCCAGGAGATGGCGCAATTTGTCCACAAGAGTCTTAGCAGCTTCTGGATTGGTGAGACTCTGTAAACAATTATCCACATAGAAGGACTTGTTGACTGTGACACGGACATCTTCTTCTGACTGGCTGTGGTCAGTGACATGCTTTTGCAGGGCAAATATTGCGCAACAAGGACTGCAAGTAGTTCCAAAGGGGAGTACCTGCCACTCATACACATCAGGTGGACTGTCTCGCTTCATGTCTCTCCATAAGAACCGCAGCAATGGTCTGTCTGCTGGCAGGAGCCTCACTTGATGAAACATACCACGGATATCGCTACTGAATGCTATGGAATGCTCCCTAAAGCGTAGTAGTACAGCAAGCAAGGCAGGGCCAAGAGTTGGTCCTGAGAGGAGAAGCTGGTTGAGACTGTGGCCTTGGTATTGAAATGAACAGTTGTAGACCACCCTGTTCTTCCCATTATGTTGGACCATATGATGGGGTATATACCAAGCTTCTGGGTTGCTTTCAACTTGATTATGTGTCAACTTAACTGCATATCCAGCCTCTACCAACTTCTCAATCTCCTTTTGATAGGCAGCCGCTTGTTCTGGTGCTTTGGCTAAGCGCTTCTCTGTGCCTCTTAGGTGTGGTAACACAGCCTCTGGGGTTGCTTGAAGGATTGGCATATTTTTAACTCGTAGGAGGGGGGTAGCATAACGCTCCGTGCCATTAACCTTGACTCGCACTGTCTGTTCTTGGAGGAGCTTGACAGCCTCTTGATCTTGTTGTGACCTCACTACTAACTTTTCACTACGATAAGAGAACATCCATCTGCCATAACTTCTCTACACAAGACAACAATTCTGGGGTGGGTGAGGGTGCAGATGTAAAGAGACAATGACTTACATTAGCATTACACTTTACATTTTCAGCTGGTCCCTGTAGTGTCCATCCAGGAGTGTCTTCACAGCTGCTGGCCCACCCGGTGGTCCAAATCTGACTGGCTCTGTAGGTGTTATGAGATGTGTGTTGTCTGCACCTATCAGCAACATGGGACAAACTCTGTTTAGAGGCGTGAGAGGCAAACTTGACAGATGTTTGTACTTGTGCTGGAGCATTGCAACTGGGTGGGAATGTTCTGCTAAACTCAGTTGCTCAGCTGTAAATGCATTCTGTATTTTGTAGGTCTTGTCTGGGTGTGCGACAGGAGTAATAGTAAAAGATACAGCCGCCCCGTGAAGCTTCTCCACTTCAGGTCTGACTGTACGAAGAGTCAACACCTCTGTACTGCCTTTGAGACCCAACAGCCTGGCTGCAGACTGGAGGAGTATTGTCCGTTCGGATCCGTCATCTAAGATAGCATACGTCTCCAGAGACTTGTCGCCATTTCTCAGGAAGACTTTACTGATCTTCAGAAACACCTTGCAGTTGTAGATTGGGCGGTCAACGTACAGTACTTTGTGGGCGGTGCTAACAAGACAACTCTCTCCGTAGGATGGCGTTGGCGCCTGTTGAGCCTCTTCACTTCTCTCATTCACTTCATGCAGAATAAGCAGATGTCTCTTGGTGCATATTTTACAGGGAGTTTTGAGTGTACACTTTGCCGCTTGGTGATTGCGACCACAACGCCAGCGCCAGCATTTGTTATTCACTTTAATCCATGCCACCTTTTGTTCTTTACTTAGGTCATTAAAGTTAGCGCAGTTGTTCAGGAAGTGTTTGTCATTCTCACAATAGGGACAGTAGGCCTTTCCCTTCTCCCCTATTTTAGACTTGATGATTGAAAGCTGGGGTGCAGTGGGTGCTACTGAGGTACTGAATCCTGAGGATTTCTCTGTGCCCAGGAGGATAGTAGCAGACTTACTTGTGTGTTTGGAAGTACGCTTGGTATCAGCCCTTTTGTACTGATATGACTCCTCTCTCTTGATGGTCATAGCACTGTCTTCCTGCACTTCAAGCTCATATTCAAGCCAATCAGCAAAGTCTATGAGTGTAGGGATGGTGACTCTGAGTGGGTGGATGAACCTCTTAAAGCTGGCATTGAGCTCATGTGGTAACTTACTTAACAGCCTCGACACGTGAGAGCCGCAGGATAGCTCTACTTGGCCTCTTTGCCCCAGCTGATCTAACATTCCGACTAGTGGCGCACATTGAGGGCAAACAGGCGAAAGTTCCTGATATCACCACTGCGTATGTTTGGACCATCCATTAACTCTGCACAGCTAGCTTGTGGGGCTGTCCATACATCTTAGTAAGAGCAAGCATTGTGTCTGTGTAGGGATAAATGGAGTTGCAATAGGAGTCAGCTACAGTGAGGCTTCCTCACACTTAAGGTGGTCTGTAAGGATTTGGTACTTATATCGCTCTGTGGCATCTTCAGGTAACAGATTCTCCAAAGCGATCTTCATGTGCAAACTCCTTGGGTTTGGTGAGGTGAGGTAGGGCACTGTAGGCTTAGGTCCCGATCGACAGCTCTCTCTGTGGTACGGGATAGGGTGGGTGTGCTGGTGAATGATCTCTACTTGAATATGCTGCTCCATATGGTGTGTTGTCGACTTGGCTTGAGTGGGCTTGACATCTCTGTCCATACAGGTCTGCACGAGGAACACTCTGCTGGGGTGTAGCTGCATAGTATGTGGAATAAGGCATGTCCCTATAGGATGGATGGGAAACTCTAAGATGGGAGAACTCGTGAGCCAGGTTGTTCCCGGTGCTGGATGTCTGATTATATGGATCTCTGAGCCGGGTAGCGACTGGAGCTCTGGCTGGGGTTGGATAACACCTACCAAATCCACTGCTGTATTCACTTGGAGGTAGAGGCTGAGGTAGAGACTGATGGGCTGCTGGTTGGGGTTGGACTGGCGCTTGAAAGGCATCCATCAGACTCTGGAACTGTTTTCGAGCTCAACATTCTCTTGGCGCATCTCTTTAAGGGGCAGCAACAAGTTCTGGAACTTGGTTGGACTGTTGCACCCTGGGGACCTGCTCCAATTGATGGCTCGGCTCATATCTTTGCTCCTCTACCTCTTTAATGTCAGCTATGTCCTGTGGAGACTGGCTAATCGGTGATTCAGATCTGGATTGCTGCTCTGATCCTGGTGGCTCCACTGCTGCTCCAGTAACTGGTATCCGGAATTGTCTCTGAAACCCGGGTCCGCTGAGGTCATAATCAGACAGGTGGGATGGCACTGAAACACGTCGTTTTGGTCTAGTGTCTCTTGCCTCTGACTCTTGGTTATGCATCTTTAAACAGTGATTTGCAAATCCGGCTCGAAGGACCATTAAAAGTTTGTGTTCTAATTGTTCTGGTTTGGAAAGCTCAAAACACTGTTGTGGATCCGATTAGAATTCCAAAGAAACAGTCAATTATAGTTTAGTGTTGGTTTTAATGAAGATGATTTGAATCCCTTTACATCGGTCTCTTTCTTTGCTATTTGAAGTCAGTGTGGTTCTGAAATACAATTTAAAGACATAAATGAATAACTAAATAACTTGAACACTGATTAATTTAACTAATAACAATGTCAAAGTAATACTAAGACAGAAACACATTCCCCACGGAAAATACACATGCTCTGAGCCATGCTACATTAAACATCAATTAACACCAACAAGTCTACCAGCCATATATACTAGCACATGTCTCATAATATAACTTACTTGCTTTTCACACAGCTTCAATGTGGGAATCAAACAACCCGTGAACTTTTGGATAAACTTTACTTAAACTAAACTTTAGACTGTATACTCTTGCCAATCTCTCCGCATTGTCTCTCGTTTCCTCTTGCTTCAAGCTCACACAGCACACCGGCAGCCTCAAGCTCCGCCCCTTAAAGGGCTAGCGTGGTTATCAGAAAGCAGCCTTTTCAACAGTCAATAAAGTTAATATTGTTTACCAAAAGGTCAAGGGTCCTCAGCAAAATCCTGAGAAGTGTTCATGTTTGTGCAGAGCTACACCTGGAGATGTAGAATTCTTAGTAATACATTTCTTTTTGGATATTGGGACAACATATTGCTGCAAACAATCTTCATAATTGTAAAAAGATCCGTTGTGTTGAAGCATTTGAGATACAGATAAAATGTTGTTTCTATGTTTAATGTGTGTGTTGTTCCATATTATGCATCTGCCAGAGGAAAAGTGATGTTTGTGTTTCATGTTCCAAGACAATAAGAGCTGTTTATGAAAGTTTGACAGCTGGAGTGGAATTTTATTTACATTAAAGTCACATTTTAAGACAAATTCAAAGACACCAAAGATGTCAAAAGTCATATTTGTAATAAAAGACCATATCCTATATTTATTTTGGATATAATTGTTGATCCATTTGACTTGTCCAGTGTGAGTCCTCGACCCACAACAAGCAGAAGATGACGTGGCACATCTGCTTTCACACCAGAGAGAAGCCGTACAGCTGCGAGCTCTGCACTTACACCTGCACCGACCCGTCCAGGCTGAAGGCACGAGCAGGAACCATGTAGGATAATAGATATAGGACCATTACAAGTGGATTTTAGGCTTGAACAATATTAGAAAAACACACAATAATCAGTTACTTCTTTCATTTTGGCTGAGATAATGAATAGAAAGAGTTAAACTGCTTGTTGAGGTTTTATTCTTTTTTTTTTTTTTTCATTAATATTCTTCTGGAAAATGAGCTCTAAAAACATCAGAAAGACCCTTGTACATAAGTGTTTTGTTTGTCTCTCTGGAGCTTCACACGAGGGTTCATCAGGAGGAGAAGAAGGACCTCTGTCCCGAGCCTGGTAAAGTGTCAATGGGCCACGCAGCTGAAGTAGCACATGACCAAACACACAGGTCTCACAAACACATTCAAGGAGCTAGTCCAGACAGAGTTCTCAAAATCCCACTCGTCTGAAAATGAAATACTGAAAAGTCCTCTGTAGCAAACTGTTGAATCTATTTTCATTTGTTCAGGTTCTGCTCTTTTCCCCAAACCACATCAGCCTGTCTCATGTGTCACTGTCTGAGCCCCTTTCATTAATGCAGGATCCTCTGGACTTCATTTGGAGCAGCTGCCTTTATGAACTCAGTCCAGTCACTTTTTCCACTCCTGCTGGTGACCGAGTCCAACTTTTAGATAATGTAGGAGTCATGTCTGGATGCCTGCAGATCTTTGAGGTAGAAGATGGTCCCTTCCTTTGTCTTGTGTTTGTTAAGCCTTATTCCTCGCTCCCATACAGTGGACCCACCCCCCCGCTGCTCATCACCGCTCAAATTCTCTGGACATGTATGAATATGTGTCCTGAGAACATTCTCCTGACGTCAGCCTCGTTTGTGAGAGACATATATAAAAGAGGCTCACTTGTGCTTGTTACAGAAAATGCATTCACAGCAAAGTCAAGCTGTGTTCCTTTAATTTGACTGATCTGAGTAACAAGCCTCGTAGGAACTCAACTTATTTAGTCTGTCACACTCCACTCCTTGAATAATCCACAATAGACCAGAGAGTTATTTCCATTTCAACTTGTTACATCATCAGAGACCTGAATAAGCAACAAACACGTTTCCCTGTGGCATTAACTATGTCTCTCATATTGTTCTAAACATGTGAGGGTCCAGCTCAAAACTCAAGCTGCTCTATGAGCCACATTATCTCTGTAACAGTAACTGTTCCATGTTCCCTGGTCCCATTGTATCCTTCTCCAAAAGTCTTCCATTAAACATTCAATCTTATTCATCAGATTCATTATATCATCTTTGATGCAATGGTTCATCTGTGAATGTTTTAATCATGTTTGTGAAAAAAGAGAAAAGACGTCATTAAGACGCCAGTGTCTCCACAACAAGCCTGTCTCACTTTTTGACATGTTTTTGTCTCTAACTAACTTGAGCGTGACTTGTTCAAACAGGAAAAGTGTCTCCTGTCGACTCAGAGCGACACGTTGAAGATTTTGTAATAATTACTCAAAGTGTTATTGAAAGAAGTGTTTTGACATTAAACATGAAGAATAAATACACAGGTTTTCATCCTGAGTAAAAGTGAACGTGGGCTACAATCTAAAGCTTTACATTCAAATATCTAATGTCTTTGTGTTATTTTATAAAACTGTGTAAAAACTGGTTATTTAAGTCTTTAAGGTGCAGCTTTGTAAAATAACTTCAGCCACAGGTTGTTTTTTCTAAAGCTTTGACAAATCCTTTATTGCCTTATACTGTATATACAGACATTTACAGTGAACAGAAGCATATCTTTGTACATTAATAAAACTAAAGAGTCAAAAGGCTCAGGCCTGGTTATTATTCCTCATTACATGACTTTATTATAAAATATGATTATACTTTTGAAAACTGTTCAACTCAAAGTCAATAATGTCATATTCAGACTTCCTTTATACATACGACATGTTTGACTAATGCATATGTTTTCTTAAAGCTCTTCTGGCCAACAGTACTGCATTTTCTCATTAACACTATAAGACTTTACAAGTTGTTCACACAGACTTGTCTTTTCTCCAAATCTCTGTCAAATGTCAGTCCAGTCTCTTGAATCAAAGTGTTTCTCTAAAGCAGTGTCTCAGGCAGAAACACATGTGAACTTTCAGAGAAAAGACCAGTTACAGTTTCCTTCAGAACTCAGCCCTGCTCTCAGATCAACCTTATTGACCTCTTTGATTATTCCTTCAAGACTGTCTCAATGGTGCCCTGTGGTGGAAAGAAGAATGTACTGCACCTTGTTTCCTTTGAGTTCTTGTTAAAACAAAGCAGGTAGAACTTCAGGCTTAACTTGAGGAAATACTTCTGTGCATCAGAAGTTAGCTACAGTTTGTGAAGTTTCCTTTTGGTTTGACTTTGTCGAGACATGAGACAGTTAGTATTTGGTTTGAAACCCGACACTGACACAACTCTAACAAACACAGCGCACCCTAGTGGTGCATTTACAGCACCAGCTACAGACAACAAGAGAAAAGAAAGAGGAAAGTGACAAAGCTGTGCAGACAACTGCCTGAAAATGCTTTAAACCACGAGGTGCAGCTGCTCTTGAACATAAGCCCTGCACTCACAAGTGGAGTCAAGGACTTTTATTACTGTTTACAGCTTTAACTTTGATTCATTTTTATGAAGCACAGCCCTCTGTCTGTGCTTCCTGCTTCCTCCTCAGATCTACACAGAGCAGTGGGTGGAGCATGTCTGCACCTCCCAGAGCAGTCACACTACACTTAGGTTTCATTTCTGTGAAAGAGAGTCTCTCAGTCACTGTTATCGAGCGAAGAAATGGCACAGAACACACTCGACCGAGAGGCCTTGTCCTGTCCGATCTGTTTGGATCTACTGAAGGATCCGGTGACTGTTCCCTGTGGACACAGCTACTGCATGAGCTGTGTTCAAAGCCACTGGGACCAAGAGGACGAGAAGCAGCTCTACAGCTGCCCTGAGTGCAGACAGAGCTTTAGACCCAGGCCTGTTCTTGTGAAGAGCATCATGTTTTCAAATTTAGTGGAGCAGCTGAAGAAGACGGGGCTCACAGCGCCCCCTGCTGACCACTGCTACGCTGGACCTCAGGATGTGTCCTGTGATGTGTGCACTGGGAGGAAGCTGAAACCTGTCAGGTCCTGTCTGCAGTGTGTGGCTTCGTTCTGTGAGACTCACCTCCAGCCTCATTATGATGCTGCTGCGTTCCAGAAACACCAGCTGGTGGCGCCCTCTGACAAGCTCCAGGAGAACATCTGCTCTCGACACAACAAAGTGATGGAGATGTTCTGCCGCACCGACCAGCAGGTCATCTGCTCCCTCTGCTCTGTGGACCAACACAAGGACCACCACACGGTGACGGCCGCAGCAGAGGGCCCAGAGGCAGGCAGAGCTGCAGGCCGGGCGGGACCAGCTGCTCCAGACCGTCCAGGACAAAGAGACAGACCTGAAGAGTCTCCGACAGGAGGCCGAGGACATCGATCGCTCTGCTCATGAAGCAGTGCAGCACAGTGAGGAGAGCTTCACTGGGCTGATCCGTCTCCTGGAGAAAAGACGCTCTGAAGTGGAGCAGCAGATCCGGTCCCAGCAGGAGACTGAGCTGTGTCGAGTCCAAGAGCTTCAGGACAAACTACAGCGGGACGTCACTGAGCTGAGGAGGACCATCTCTGAGCTGGACGCACTGTCACTCACACCGGACCACATCCAGTTTCTACAACACTATCCTTCACTGTCCACAGCCGGACAGAGCCCAGACCGGTCCAGGATTCAGACAGGGCCCCGGCGCTACTTTGAGGATGTGACCACAGCTGTGTCAGCGCTCAGCCATAAACTACAGCTCACTCTGAGTGACGGCCTGACAAACGTCTCACTGGCTCTGACTCAAGTCCATGTTTTACTGCCACAACCTGAGCCCACCTCCAGAGAGGACTTCTTAAAATATTCACGTGAAATCTCACTGGATCCAAACACAGCACACACACGACTGTCACTGTCTGATGGAAACAGAAGAGTAACATGTATGAGTCAAACACAGAGTTATCCTGATCATCCGGACAGATTCAGTGATTGGCATCAGGTGCTGAGCAGAGAGGGTCTGACGGGGCGTTGTTACTGGGAAGTGGAGTGGAGCAGGAAGTGGGTTCTTATAGCAGTTGCTTACAAGGATATTAAGAGAAAAGGATTATCTGATGAATGTTTATTTGGAAACAATAATAAATCCTGGGCCTTATATTGTGACAAAACTAGTTATTCATTTTGGTTTAACTCAGTCAAGTCCCAGGTCTCAGGTCCGGTTTCGTCCAGAATAGGGGTTTACCTGGACCACCAAGCAGGGGTTTTGTCCTTTTACAGCGTCTCTCAAACCATGACCCTCCTCCACAGAGTCCAGACCACTTTCACTCAGACACTGTTCACTGGAGTCAGGTTTGGCTTTCCTGGAGCCACTGTACATTTTCCTAAACCCAAATAACTCTGTGTTGTTTAAAGCCACAGTTTGAGATTGTCACAGAGACTTTTACTGAAGTGATGCTAAAGGCTCTTTTGTGTTAATCACTGGTTTTGAGAAACAGGAACATTTAACTGTGTTTTAAGGCTTTGGAGAAATAATGATGTAAAAATATCAAATTTCTGGAGGACTTGAGTTTGTTTTTAACTCAATAAAAATAAAATAATCTTTTTTTTTTATCTGGACAAGGCCTGATATCTCGCAGTGTCTCCGTAACGGGACGCAAACACGCTCCAAAAAAGCGTCTTTTTTGTGCTAAGACCTTCATGCAAACCCCAACAATATATATACCAAATTAAAGCTTAAAGTCTCATCTTTCCGGCGATATGAACCATTTCAACACGTTACAACCACAGCGCCGACACCAAAGCCTTTTTTACAGACAAGCACAAAGATTAAGTTTGGACTAGTCTTACCTTTGAAGGCTTTTTTGGACTGAAACAGCTACAAATCCTGATAAGCTTGGTCTCTTTCTGTCCGTAAAGGTCCAGGGAATAATATCCAGTAAAATAATTAGGTCCACAAGACATGTTATATCCTCCAAGGCTCAAAAACTGCAGAGAAGTATTTCCAACTTGAAATCAGCAGCGACATTTTTTGTCATTTCTTTTGATAATAAAAGCCATAAGTCCTTTTGAGACCGTGAAAAAGCTACTAAAATGCTAACAGGAAAGGTTAGCCTTCGATTGACACCTTTTTCAGCCAATTCTGACGGGTTTTGAGCGGGCGGGACCTGGATATGCGCCAATGGCCGCACAGACTCTGCGGCCATTGGCAACGATTACGCACCACGTAAATCAGGCGCGGATTTACGGTGATTGACTGGTGGCCCACCCAATCAGATTAATAAAAACATCTTAATTCAGCGCGTGCAGCACATCAGAAATAGACTCGGTGCAGAAACGATCTCTGCACTGCACCCAGTGGCGCAAAAAGGGGGTATGCAGCAGTATCAGTATTTCCTCAATACTATAACATTTTATAGGACTAACAGGCTTCAATAGACCCTCATTAGATTCCATAAATAGGATTAATATAATATCACGAGTGGGCGTGGCCGGCGGGGGCGCCGTGAGCTCGCTGAGCGAGCAGGTAACGTTATGTGTTAGTTGTCACAGTATGCACACAGTTGTCTTTAAAAGATGGATAAAACAAAAAAAATAAAGAAAGAGGGAAAAGGAGATGGCAGGAGATGGTGTCAATCTATGGGACAGCTGATAAACAAGTGGATAGTGAAAAGCAACAGGTAGGACTTAAAGTGAGACGTCTGTGCTTGGAGGCTTGCAATATTCATGTTAACAGACTTAGCGTTAGCGTTTGCTAACACTGGGAATGCAGCAGCCAAATGTGGTTTAAATTAAGGCTAGCCTTATTTGCAAAACTGAGCTGAAAACTGGAAAATATAAGACAGCATGCCATGGTCAATAAATTACAAAAACGTGGAAAACAACTAACATACATACAGTCCCAAGGTAGATTCGAACCTGGGTACGCAAAATGTAAAGCCTACTGCTTACCAACTGAGCTATCCAGTTACTATGTGTATAGGTGGTATACGGTATACCTGATATACGGCCCCACCGTATATTCACCAGGCCCACCTATTAATGATGTTCTGTATCCGCCACTGACGTAAATGCTTCTAGCACGTTTGTTGTTCTCCGTATATGGTCAAGATACGGATAGCCAATGTTCTACCGAGTCCAACAATACAAAACATGCCTGAGTTTCCTTCGGCCTGAAGCGTCTGTGCCTTGGCGTAAAGGCAATTCTCCTCAATGAGACAGCTTGTGCGTCATATGACGGGCGCATGTTTATTGTGCTTTCACAGTCTTTTTTGAGTAAAAACTATGGCAAAACTTACAAAAATAATAAAATACTTGTTAGAGGATGTAGTGGAGGCATGTACATTTCTTTTTATTGACATTTTGGACCAGCAGCAGTCGGAAAGAAAGCGTTTATTTCCTGGTTGAATCGAGAATGGGCTGGATTACAATAATCAGACGTAAGTGTGTTTATATTGTGCTTTTGACTATATTTTAGATAAAAACTAGATTGGCAGACACTATAACATGTACAATAATAAATACAGACACAATTATTGACAATAAAATGGATGAGTAAGTGACATATTTAGCAACATTGACACATATTTTGTAACATTGACCAACTGTTTTATAACCTATGTATATAGTTTGCAGTATGTTTTTTATGTCTGGATATTATTCTCAATAACACTCATTTAGACTATTTTTTATGTAAACATGTCAATTTTATTGTGTTATTGTGACGGAGCACGTCCGTCTCTGATCGCGGGCAGTGCGATGGCTTACACATACACACGCTTTCACTCATTCGCTCGTTAACCCCGGTTCATTTATGTATTAAGTAACGTTGCAATTAACGCCTTTTCTTTTTCCTCCTCCCTGCCGTATGCAGCGACCAAGGGTGCACACTTGGAAGTGTTTGTTCATTGTTCAAACCATACACGCAAACATACAGAACACACAGAGACTCTCTTACCTTTTTCTCTTCCTCTCTTCCCGTGTGGGGGCAGCGTGGTCAAACCGGGCCATAACTTCCCGGTGCGTTAAATGTATTGTGTTCGCGCGGTTGCGCTCATCACATGACTAGAGAGATTAAGTACCTTTCTATGTACATTTTCCTCGTGTCTTATTGTGTTTGTAATATTTATTATGTATATAGTGTATACACTGTGGATAGGTTAATGTCAGAGGGCAATCAGTGTCTTCTTTCTTTATTTTGTATTTACAAATTACTAAAGCCCAGTGGGAGGGGCAATGGGGGATAAAAGAGGGACATGTTCAGACCTTGAGAGAGTTGACAGCCAGTTGCACAGAAGGTAACATGGCTGATGTGGGTCCTGCTGAGACCATTTAAAGGTACCTTAAGTTATATTTTTGAGTTTGGAATTTTTAGCTATTCTTTCTTATTGTGAATATCTTTGGAGGTATTGGACTACACACTGTAAATATTGTCACATTTTTGGATTTTTGGACTTTTTGTTGCACTTTGGAACTGGCACAATAAACACCCTGGACACACAATTCCTGACTACGCCTGTATATTTAAAGAACTCCGTAACAGTTATTATTATGGAATATTAATTTTCATAACTAATAGAGTGATTATGTTTGTAAATACAGATTCCTCTAGATGTAAGTTTTCAGTAGAGCCCTCATTGATGCCTGTGGGTTGAAGCATTCAGAACTTATTGCACTTTTTAATAAGTTTTCCAAATGTCTCCAATTTGGATAAATTTTGGATAAACTATGGTTCCTCTATAAAACGCATGGACCTACCAACATAAAAAAAATTGTATAAAATTCATTTTTACAGATATTCTTTTCAAGTTTGAAATGTGAGTAGTCATCAAGTTATTATTTTGGCCCATAGTGTGTTTTAGTCCTCAACTACCTCCTGAAGCCTTTTACAACTTTATTTTCACTAAATATTTCAGTCGATAAATAAACCACATTTATTTATTTATTCACATGAAAACTGACTGTGTCTAATTTGAGAAACACATTTTCAACAGGATTTCTCTAAAAAATCTGGATGTTTTCTGTTGCTCTTAAATTCAAAAGCAGACATTTGAACATTTATGTTGAATGGAAGAAAGTGAAAGTGTAGGCGGTGTTTAAAATACAAGTATGTGTCTTCTCTGTCGACTTTTACAGTGAGGAAAGGTTCAAACATCACATGGAAAGGTTCAAAATGCACCAGACACACATTTAGAGTCGTTTCAGAACTGTAATTCTTAATATCCACAATAAATCAAATGTTTCTTTTTACATATTCTTAAAGAGTAACTAAAACCTAACACAAGTTTTTTTAGTTAATGATCTGTAACAATGAGGCTTTATTAGTGCTGTTTATTGATTTGAATAAAAGCTTTGACCTTTGACCTTCGAGTATAAAGTATATTAAATCTACAATATATGGTGTAAAACCATAGATGATTATATATTTGTACGGATTTAATAGTTTTTTTTGTTTTAACTTCCATAAAGATATTTTATAAAGAACTAAAAGTCTTTATAAATTAATGAATCCTGGTTGTTTTTTGGACCATTTACATTTATGTATGTTGTAGTGATTATGAATGTAATAGAAATATTAATTTATTAATTTGGGTAAATTATCAATTATTTTTTTATTATCAAAAGTATTGTCTCGTTGAGGGCACCACCCAGATAAAATCTGGGAAACTGATTATATTTACTAAGTCTCAATTAATCTGAAGGGATAGAATTCTATCTGTTTTGAATATGTCTTATAAACATTAAAACACCAAATCAGGATCTTTAACGTTTTATGGGGTTTTATTAAAGATTATACAAAGTTAACATATTAATGGGGAATGATGGGATAGGACACAAAGGAAAAGATTATTGACGGATAATGAGAATAATTAAACAGAATAACATTTACTGACTAGAACTTTGTAAAGTGAAAGAGAAGTTTGAACCATTAAATATGCCTTTTTCCTAAAGGGCGTTTACGGGATTTTAGAGGGAAGTAGATGAAGGTCTAGTGACTTGAGCTTATAAAATACAGTTTAGAACACCAAAACTCCTTCTGTGTCACGTGCGGCTTACTTGGTTCGCTGGTACTGGCCCAATTCGATTTCGTCCCAGGTCCAAAGTTTTGCTTCGGAGCTCTGAAGCGGGGCGTCTGGGTTTGTAGAAGACTGCTCTCACAAGGCGTCCGTCACGTGACGAGGCCGCTGGCTGGTCAGCGGAGCGGCCGGAAAAACGGAGTTGATGAAAGGCGTCAACTGTATAAAGCTGTCTATGTCTGCCGTTGGCATTAGGCAGAAACAGATTAGAGTCTTTGAAAACTGTCGCTAGACCACTGAAAAAGGGTCTCGGGAGTCGTTCCTCTGGCTTAAAGCGTCTGTTAGTTCAAGCGGAGTTCTTGGTCTTTCTCAAGAACTACCAAAATGTTTTCCTTCTCGTGCGAGTGACGTCACAAGAGTGTCTTACAAAAATAGGCAATGTGTAGCTTTAAAAAGAAAAATCACGTCGCCTGGTGGGTGCAATTTTAAAGTAAGTTACTAGTTAAAGAGGGTCCGAGGCGGACAAGAGCGAAAGCTTAAGAGAATAAGAACATAAGAGCGTAAGAAGAGCAGAAGAGAGCGGATTTCCGGTGTGCGCACGCGTTTTGTCTGTGGCTTGAAGACGCGTGTTTTGAGACGGCCTGGGACGTGTTTGGGGCACGGCCTGGGGGGGAGTTTATCCCAACTAAATTTTAATTCAAATAATCCTTTTACCTTCCACAAAGTAACATTGAATTTTTAGTTTTTCACAATCATAAGCATACACATACATGGGTACTGCAGATTCATACAGATAGAATGTATCTTTACGCATGCTGCAACACACATAAGTTCATTCAACAATTTTATTAACTGTAAACTTGTGAGACTGATGGAAGGAGGGTCGATTCTTCTCGTTGTGACTCTGGATCCTGTGGGGAGCATTACCATATACTTATATACACACAAGAAACAAGAGAGACCTCAGGGAGAAGCACAAATGTTGCATAAAAGACAAAGTCTGATGTTTTAGTGACTTCCTGTTATAAGAATTATTTATCCTTATATTATCCAGAGAAGTCACATAGACAGAATATACGTTTAAACACTACTTATTTCCAGTTGAGAGGTAACTTCTACAGACATAAACACAGTTGTGCCGTGTGATCACCTGTCTCCTCGATTGTGATGTTCTTGTTACTGTGTTGATGTGTTCTGTAAAAGCTTCTACTTCCTGGGTTCTGATTTTGACCCAAATGTCATCAACATATCTGAACCAGTGACTGGGCTCTGTTCTTCACCTCCTTCATGAACAGGTGAGCCACTGCAGTCAATCCACTCTGGACTTAAATGTGAATGTAACACACTGCCTGTATTTAACCATTTGACTTCTGTGTTTAAATGGGAGGGATGTTTTTGAATGTACAGCTCTCGGCCAAAAACATCTCACACAAGAAAGAAACATAAACCTGGAGTTGACTTTTATTTCTTTACTGGGCTCTAAAATAGAAAAGGAGCCTAAAATCCTGCATAACCTGCTTTTCATGAACAAATTAATACAAGATAAAAGTGTCCTGTCTCCAAAGGTTTTGTTTCCTTTATGGAATTTATACAACAATAAAAACAAAGTTAGCAGTTTGAATAAAGGCTCCTTCTCTCTTTTGAAGAAATCTAGTTTTGACAGAAATAAATGTTTCAAAGGATTTGTCACTATAAATAAAACACTAAACATATAACATTAAAAATGAACAGGACACATGTGGAAAATGTTGTCTTTGTTAAAAACAGTTTTGTTCGTGATGAACCTGTTTTTCTGCTCTGTTCTCCATCTCCTCATGAAACAAACAGAGGAATGTAGCTCTAAAGCAGAATCAAATGCAGTCTGTGAGAAACACGTGTCCTCACCTGTTCCTTTACACCTGACTCAGAGACGATGGGTGGAGCCAGTCTGTTCCTAAAACAGCACACACTCAGCTTCACTCACACACTGCTCTGATCGGAGGTGGAAGAACTGTCACTTCAATCAAATCAGCCACATTTAACTGAGTTTCAAGCACATGTAGAGCATTCTTTGGATTTATACTGCTCTTCTCTTCATTAGTTTTGATTTGTGATGGAATAATAAAACATAAATAAAACACTCTCAACCAGCATTGACTCTGTCCTCATAAGCACACATGTATCTGCAGGTGTGTCTGAAGTATGAGTGCTCAAAGGACAAGCATGTTGTTTTCTGTTCCTCTTAATTTCAGAGGAAAACATCCATCTCTCAGTAGGACGGGATATAATGAATCTAAACTGGTTCTTCCACTTGGTTCTTAGAGCTTTGTTTCCATATCCCCATCACAGAAGCAACAAAACAGTTTTGTCAGGAATCTTCCAGAACAAATGACCTTCAGAAATCTCCTCTAAACTGTCAGCTGTGCTCATTTTCCTCCAAAACTAAAAAACTCCTCGTCCAACACCTTCTGAAAGAGCCTGAAGAGGGCTTGTTGGAGGAGGACCAGCCGCTCAGGTGCAGCCTGTGTGAGTTCACCTGTCGCCATCAGCCACTGTTAGTCCAGCACCTGAGTTCATTTTTATTGGGTTTTCTGATTTACATTACATTGTGCATTTGATTCATAGATTGAACACAGTGGGCTGCATTTGAGAGAAATTATACATAAAGCCAGAATATCCACACAAGATGTAACTTATATTAACATAAGAGCAGTGGTGGACGAAGTACACAAACCAAGTACTTGAGTTAAAGTACAGATACACTAGGTAAAATATTACTTCAGTAAAAGTAAAAGTACTCCCTTTTAACTTTCACTTGAGTAAAAGTACAAAAGTATTTGCCTTCAAATGTACTTAAGTATCCTAGTACTAGGCTATAATGCCCTTATAATTTTTGTCAGTCTCTTGCCCCCTTTAGGCGCCAGGAATTATTTAAAAAATACAGATTTTTGAGATCCAAATTTCAAAAGGCTGTGGTTTGAAAATGATAAGAGATAGAGTCCTACTCTAAACTACAAAAATGTCAGGTATGACCCAAAGTATTTAGGTAAATAAAATTTAAGCATCTAATTTGCATATAATTTGCATACCATGACATTATATATTGGCGGTTATGTTTTTTTCAGTACATACACACTAATGAACATATTAGAATATTTTTTTTTTCTTTTTCTGAAATAAAGAATAACTACAACTTCTAATAAACCATAACTAGTAAAACGTATGCAAATAGTTATGAGAAATATACACATGTACTGTATGTGTGTGGTTGCAGTAGCTTTATCTTTTCTTATCCATCCATGTGGCATAGTTAGTAGTTTTTTAGAGTGTGGGACCTCTCATAAAGCACAGCACACAGCCATCACTTTTATTACGATCTCTGCTTTGATTAGTGCATTCTCGCTGACTATGTTTACCCCTGCCTCTCCCTCCTCTACTGGGTAAAGTGTCAGGATGACCAACACGTATTTCTCCCAAACAGCTGTCAATAGAAGCCGCATTATTCCCAAACTCCCTGTCACTACCGCGGCCACGGAGAGTACACCCGACCCGGCTTCTATCACCTGTGCTAAAGGTAAAGCTGCAGGTGCTAAAGGTAAAGCTGCTAAAGGTAAAGCTGCAGGTGCTACGTGCTCACGGCTTCCCTTTCCAACATCCCCTTCACAACTAGTTTCCTCCCGTTTCTTTCACTGATGTTTGGTAAAATGTGGGAAAAACAGCGTGTGCTTTATGAGAGACACTGAGAAAGGCACGAGCAGCGGCGCCGCTGTCCAAGTCACAGACGCACTCACTCTCGCTCATTCTCACTTTCACTCGGCTGAAAAGACTCTAAAAGGTAGATGTTCTCCCTCAGAATCAGAGTCAGCCATTACTAATACCAAAGCTTCGTCACAGGTGTATTTTTTATTTGTTATTTTCATGTTTATCAGCTCGCGTGTAGAGAATGAGGTTTCTATTGAGCCGGTCCTGACACTCCCACTGAGACGCGTCTTTGAGGTCTTCTTCTACAAAAATATTTAACGGAAACACAAGGAACGACTAATTTTGCGAAATGTACTTGAGTAAAAAGTAAGATATTTGACGTTGAAATGTAGTGAAGTTAAAGTAAAAAGTATCCCTTAATGGAAATACTTAGTAAAGTACAGATACTGGAAAAAACTACTTAAGTACAGTAACGAATTACATTTACTTCGTTACTGTCCACCACTGCATAAGAGTTTCAACAACAGGTGAACAACAACAGGAGGATAAGACAATAGAGAAATGAAACAAAGAGAAATGTTACTGAGACACAAAGTGAGGATATGCTTTAAAATCATGACGATTATATATTTGTAAAGTTTTAATTGTTTTTCCATAAAGTGATTTTATAAAGAACTGAAGGTCTTTATAAATTAATGAATCCTGGTTGTTTTTTTTGGACCATTTGCTTTTATGTATGTAATATTTAAAAAACAAAAAACACAATAAAGAGAATGGATAAATAAGAAAAAATAAAAATAAAACGTACATTTTGTCTATTGTTATTTGGTTTGATATATTTCTATTGATCAGATTTTCTAGTTTTATCCAAATGTAGTGCAGCTGGAAACGTTCAAAAAAAGATGAACACAGAATTTAATGTAAATAATGACTGTGAATATTACAATGTGGAAGCATTTAATAATGAAACATTTGAAGAAGACACTTTATCAATCATCCACATAAGTTTTTAAAAACAAAGACTACCTGAGTGAGTTTAAGAAGATATTTAGTTTAAGTGCAGTCACAGAAACATGGTTTAGGGATGACATCATGGACAAAGTTCAAATGGATGGATATGAGCTTTATTCTGTAAATCGAGCAAACAAAAGAGGTGCAGGCGTTGCTCTAAACATAAAATCAAATTTGAAAAGTAAGAAAGTAAAGTAAAGGACAATAATAGAGAATAATGTGACGAAGATGGTGACAGTGGAAATAGTTTCTGAAACAACAAAGAACATCTTAATCAGTTGTGTTCACAGAGCACCAGCTCCTGTGTTTCACATTTACTGAACAAATAACACAACCTTTTGATAATATTACAAATAAGATGCAGATAATATGTGTAGATTTTAACATTCATTTGGATCATTTGGATAAAGATGGAGAGATTGATTTAAATAATTCTATGAATAGTAGTTAATAGTTAAAAGTGAAACAGAAACAGGTCAAAAAAGCCTGAAGGCACTAAACAAAAATCTGAAAAACAAAAGTGTGATGCAGTTTATGTTGAAGATGTAAATGTAGCAGAGAACTCCTTCATGGAAAAGATAACTGCAAAAAAATACCTTTGAGAAAAAATAAATCTAGATAAACCATGGATGAACGAAAGAATAAAAAATGCTTGTAAAAAGAAAAAAAACAAAAACAAAAGAAGCTAAAGACAAGTATAAAAAATATAAAAATAAATTATAATGGAATATTAAAAAAAACAGAAAAAAGAAGAAAAGAATTAAAGTGAAAAGCCAAATGAAAACAGAAACAATACAAAGGAGACATGGGACATAATAAACAGTGTGATTAAAAATAACAAAGCTAAAAGCACATTTACAAACGACTTTGTAAAGAACATGCTGACATATATAATGAGAAAAAAACTGAAGATGAAGTTTGTAAAGATTTTGAAAATGTTGGTTCCAGTTTTTTGGACCTGAATCAAAAGTAAAAGACACAACCCAAAATACAATAATCAACAGTTAAATAACATTTTCCTTTTCTTTTTTTTTACAGAAAAGATGAAATATTAAAAATTGTAAAAAAACTGTGGAAACAAAAGATCTACTGAAGATCTAGACATGATACTTGTAAAAAGTATAATTGAATCTGTCATTGACCCATTCACCTACATCTGGACTTAGACTGTGTCTAATTTGAGAAAAACATTTTCAACAGGATTTTTATAAAAAATCCATTTTAAAATATTGCATCATTAAAAGAACACTGTGTAACTTTTCAGGACGAACATATCCATTAAAAACTAAAAGAGACAAACGTCTGAACTCTTTCTAAACTCACCAAAATAAATAAAGGTTATATTCACATAAACCTCAAATGAACTGGTCACATGTGCAACACTTTGTCTTTGTTAAAGACAGTGTGTTGTACAAGTTCAGTTGAGTTTTGTTCCTGATGAACCTGTTTTTCTGCTCTATTTTCCATCTCCTCATGAAACAAACAGAGGAATGAATGTAGCTCTAAACCACAATCAAAGTCCATCCAAATGCAGTCTGTGACAGACTATTGGCCGCTCTGATGGTGCATGTCTCAGAGAGAGTCCAAACCTCTGTCATCTTTTCTGCCTAAATATATATTAATATTTCATGTTTGAAAAGGAGGAAGCAGCTCTTTTTATTTCTTCAGTTAGATTTGTTTTTGTGACTAAACTGTTTTTCTTGACTTTATTATTTTAGACTTGATCATTGAACTCTCTCATCGTGCTCCCTTCATCTACGTCATATTTGTGTTTGTCTACTTTACATTTTGCAGAGAGGAATTTTTTGAGTTTTATTTGAGTTTTATAACATCAAACATGAAACTTTGACTGTGTCCAACCAAACGTCTTTATATTTGTGACAACATTTAAAACGTGAGCAGCATAAATTGGTGAAATATCTCTCTCTGTAAAGTCTCACAAACAGTGTCTGATTTGACACAAGCTAAAAAATCCAACGGAACCTGAACCTGACGTAGTTTTATTTAATGCTGTCATTAAAAACAGTAAAAAGCTGTTAAATCTACAGGATTTTTGCACCAGTTTCATTGAGAGGCTTTAAATTGGTCACAAACACATCCATCATGTCCAAATAAAAGTTATTAATATAAAACACACCGACACATTAATGTTTCCATGAAGTGAAAACAAAACAAACAAATGCCACAGATTGTTTCAGAGTGAGCTCAGTCATTTAAACCTGTTTTTATAAAGCTCTCTCTGTCCTTCCTGCTTCCTCCTCAGACCGACACAGAGCAGGGCTCACCTCCCAGAGCAGTCAGACTACATTCACTCAGCTTTGGTTTCACAGGAAATCAAACTCTCACAGCCAAAGAAGAATAAAAGAATTTAAAGTTTGTTAAAGGAATTCTTTATCCTTATATTATCCAGAGAGACAGAGTTTAATTTAAAAAGCAATGGCCAGGTATAATTCTTGCAAGAATGAAACAAAGCAGACACGCATGTATCAAGGCTACAGGGGAAGGTTTGCTTGGGAAAGAAACAAAACATTAGATTTTATATGACTGCAGTGAAAGCTGTAGGAGGCATATCTTTCACACAAACTCCCCAGAACAAGCTCCAGGTGCAGAAGGGCTCCTGTGGCAAGTTATGTCTATGTCTAGTCATGTCTACTTCCTGCTTGGATTAACATGAAGGACATGACATAAACAGATTTGACATGACCTGAAGAGAACTCCGAGCACCCAGTAACTATAAACAATATAACCAAATATAAAATTGAAAATTAATTATAACATTCCCCCTCTTTATGCTGATAACCATTAGCATAAACAACCTACTAGCTTGACTGTGAATTGTAAACTATGACAGAAGAAAACCCAGCAGGGCTGTTGACCTAGCCTAAGAACATTTGACCAATTGATAAATGACCTACACTGGGAAAAACTCTTCTATCCACCCCTCGCCCCAAAGGCGGTGACAAAACACAAACATCAAGCATCAAACGTATGTAATCACTTCAAATGATTAACTTACAACACATGTCAAAACAAACACAACAAATGATTATAATGGATATGTTTCAAATCAAATGAGAACCCACAGAGTAATGCACTGATTCTTTAAAGTTTATAAATCATAAAAGTCCATAAATCATAAATGTCCATAAATCAAATCAAAAACACAGTGTCACTCCAAAATAAAGTAGAATAATGCCAGAGGTTAAGCTGGTCGATCCATTGGACTCAAGATCTCTGGCCTGTCCCTGCCTGTCCATTTCTGTCCCTGTAACGAAAAGAAAACACATGGAGTGAGTCTTATGCACATTCATAATGATTAAAATCAATTCTCTTAAGATTAATAAATTCCGGATACATGGAAAGCAATACAAACAAAAGTTATCTCAATAAAGATTCTAAAATCCCAGTAAATTCTCCAAATATTTTGTAAAACCAGGTCAAAATTAAGTCCTCTGTTCCAGAATACTCTGCTGATTCGTCTGTTAGAGTTTGAAGTCCTTTCTCAAAGGCTTTATTTATGCTGTAACTAGACCTGTGTTTCTTTGGAGGAAATCCTTTTGTAGATCCTAGCCTGGTTCTACCAGACTCTCGTACATTTCATTTGTACAGAGAGTCTGGCCTCGCTCCATTGACAAGCGTTTACTTCCTTGTATGCGGGAACTCTGTTGAAGTTTAAAACTATTGGATCTGCCCAGAGTCACTCAGGATCTGCCATAGCCAATCGCTAACGTGTGGTCGTGACGTATGTCATGCGCCGAAACCGACCGGAAACAACAAGTCCGCCTGATCAGAGGATTATGTTTAGAATAAGATGTCTGTCAACGAGAGCTGCAGGTTTTGTTCATTGAATTTAAGAATTCAAGTAACAATTGTAAATTCTAAATGTATATTTTACACTAAGGACAGTAATGTATTCAGTCAACTGTCGAAGCTGGGTCTTATCATTAAGAATACGCCGCTGCGGTCGTTTCGGGTCTGCCGCAAATGCTGTGCATTGATCACCAGGCTACTGCGTGGGTTATGATGGTCCAGCTTTGAAGCTGCCATAGAATGACTACTTTGAATGTTGGTGTACGTGTTTAAATAGTTTGTGTTATGTACAGACAAGGAGTAAATATTTAAATAACTTCTATACACCAAGTGTCCCTGTATATAATTACCTTATTTTATATTTTAAATAATTTGCAATGTCAAATCTTTCTCTATCTGCAGATGTGTAATAAACAAATTGTTCATATTATGTCTTATTGTTTCTTAATTATGGTCTTCAAATTATGTGTTTTCATTTTATTTATGACATCAAATTTTAACTACTTACAACATATAAGACTGTCACACCGACCATTCTCCTGCACAAGTACACAAAGGGGCTCAAAGTGTTCTATTCTTCATAAGAATCACTAAATTTACTGTTCGGAATCTGAGCTACTGACATGACTCCTGAGAGCATCTTCAACAACAGCATCATCATCATCATCATCGTCAAAGTATTTACTGTAATAAAGATCTGGATCAGTTAAATACCCTCCTGAATCATCTTGCAGATCCATATCAATATCACCAAAACATCATTAATGATAATTAAAATCTCTCTCGCATGGTCCAATCTAAACACAGGAAGGTTAGCAATAATGTATGTCAGGTCAAATATGTGTTGACAATGGTCCAAAACTGCATCCACCAGTTGCTGACTGAATCCAGTGCAAGCTGCATGTGAGGTGTACAGTCGATTACTGGAATTGATTAAACTACCACTGTAGTCCTTGAGCAATTCTGCAATGAAAGATTTACATTACCACATGTGAAACATTAGGAAATTCAAACCCATCCCCAAAGCTGTTGTTGCAACAACTACCCGGCACTTCCCTTCCTTCAGTGAAGCCAACACTCTCCTTGTTTTGGGGTAGGGTTTTGCTGTTGAACATGCCAATAAGGAGGTTGTCACTTCTACAGGATGGATCACAGTCTTCCCAGGCATGCCCTTGCAGTTCTGCCTTTAAGTATGAGAATATTGTCCCCACTGATTTAAGTGTTTGACAGTAAATTAATACAGGTTGCATGGTTGAGCCCTTGTTTTTACATGTTGAACTATCCAGTCTAGGCAGTTCATGTTATGGCTGGGCACATTGCACAATCCAAGACGGATGTTTGTCTTGTTGGGACTAGCGATGATTTGTACGGCATTGTCCATATGGAGTAATCTGATGACTCTGCTTCTTGACTTGATGTCAGCTGAGGCAGTCAGAGCCAAAACAGGTGTACCTGGGAGAATAAAAAAAATACAAGCTAAAACACACTTGCTCAATTTTATAACGTACCAAACAATTTGTCAAGTGTTTGTGTTATAGGCTATGGCAGGAAGGACTTAATGAACATCACTAAGAACAGTAATGCACTAAATCCATGTAATCACGCAATTCTGTTTCATTACAGGGAAAGTAACTAATCCTTGCAATCAGAGATTATACATAAACTGAATATTGAAGTTATAATAGCCTACACATGAAATAATCCACAAAAACTTAGCTAGAAGCAACACACAGGTCCGTGCATTTAACTTACCCTCCTTGATGATAGATCTCAGCTCTCTTTTCTTTGGAAAAACTTTCTCTGAATGCCGTCTCGCCTTTGGAAGCCTCACCTGAGGTAAACGAAATAGAGAGTACAATATTTCTCATGAATCTTGTATCATATTCTCGAATTACAACATTGTCTAAGCTATCGATTATGCCAAAACAGCCCTTATGTTGTTTAAACGTATTAAATGTTAACTTACCATTTGTATGTAACGTGGACCTCATCCACAACGATGCCAACGAGGTTGTCCTGGTATATTGTCGAGGCTAGCATTTGACGCCATTTGTTGTTTAGCAGCCAGGACTCGGGGCTTCCGAACACCAGGCTAAAGCGTCCGTCCAAAATGTCACGGTCATCGTGCACGCCGAGCTGCCCAGCACGAACTCCTAACTTTTCTGCCTCCTTCACTTGGTCCTCCATTAGTGCAACAAGAGAGGAGACGACAACAACTATCGCCTTTGCATCCCTATCGTCGCCTTAGCTAACTCATTCACCACTAGCGGAGTGAGCTGGAAAATCAAACTTTTCCCGAACCCCGTGGAGAGGAGGGCCACAACATCATGTCCACCAACAAAACTTAGCAAACATTGTTCTTGCTCCGGCTTTAACTTCTGGATATTCGGCAGTTTTTCAACAACGGACAGAATAGCTTTTCTCACGTCTTTCTCCGCTGCCATTACTCCCAAACTGACGCACTACATCAACGTCATCGTTCTCAGCCACGCCCTCTGTTCGCTGATTGGTCCTACAAAAATTTGATTTCTGGAAACCTAAGAATACACAGCAATCCCAGACTAAGTACTAAAGCGAAATGAAATTGAGCGGAAGTACGTAGGAGGGCGGAGCCAGGCTATGTAGATCCCCCCTTTTCAGCTAAAAACATGCTCAGTGCTATTTTCTTCTGTCCAGTCCTTGGACCAGTTTCAATTTACAGTTACAGCATCGCTCGTACAATTCATCCCTTTGTTGGTTATAATTATACTTAATTTAATCCACATTTGCAGAAAAATATGCAGAAAAATAAAGAAAAGGATATAAAGTATTTTCAAACTTGTAACGCCTTAAAAAGACTGTCTGTCTTAAATATGGACCATTTCTTAACAATGTTGACTCAGTTTTATTTCTACAGCCCAACGTCACATCAACAGTTTCCTCAAAGGGCTTCACAGACTGAACAAGACAACAGCCCTGTCCTTAGAGCCTCCATCAGGATCAGAGGAAAAACTCAAATATCCACGAGAAACAAGAGAGACCTCAGGGAGAAGCACAAACGTTGCATAAAAGACAAAGTCTGATGTTTTAGTGACTTCCCAACATGGACTAAACTGGAGCAAACTGAAACAGAGTTGAAATTCTTGTACAGATAGGAAATGGTCTCAAAGTGTTTGTATTAAGTCTCCATTTAACTCAGACAGACTCTGGAGAAAAGGTGGACACAGTTTGAACAGAAGAAGGATTGAACCTACAACCTTTTGTTTAATGGCCGACCTGCTCTTCCTCCTGAGCCACTGCTGCGAAGAAAGGACGACTCATGCAGGAGTCATGTGTTTATGAAATGTAGAAGTAGTCTCGGGGGTTTGGAGTCTCGTGAGGCGGAGTACATCCTGGATTATCAGCTGTTGATCGCAGGGCTAACACTTACAGACTCTGACACTATTGACTGTCACATTTTTACAGGAAAATATTCCCTGTTTTTCTGAGAAAGTCCAAAGATCAATAAATACTTTGAACAATGAACACAATGACATTCACACAATACAATGAACACATTTACAGCCCAGACAGTGCTGAGTCTAAGGTCAGAGGTCAGTGTGATAGTTTGTTGAGGACAGAGATGACACATGGTACAAAACTTCTGTTAAAACATGCCCTTCTCTATTTCAGTGTCCTGTACCTGCGTCCAGAGGGCAGGAGGATAAAGTGGGTATTGAGGGGGGCTCAGTGTCCTTAGCTATTGTTTTGGTGAGGCGGGCTATTGCTCTGTCATTGACTTCTGAGATGTTGGGTCTGGGGGAGTGGATTATTTTTGAAGCTATTTGTTTTTGTTTGAGACTGACAGCATGGTATGTTTATGTCTGTGAAGGTTCTCAGTCGTCCAGGACATCTTGAAGAAAAGGTTAAAGTAAATGCATCTGTGCCAAACCACCCCCCTCCAATATCACAGAGCAAAGGAGGGCCCAGTCAGCACTGGAGAAAGACCACAGCATCACCATCCTGCAGCAGACAAAGGAAGATGCACTGTGATCCTTAACACAGATGACTACGAGTCCAGTGTTAACAGCTTACTCTGTGACACCAGCATCTATGAGACACTGAGAAGAGATCCAACAAGTGGGTACTTGACTGTCTGCAGAGGCTGGAGAAGGACCAAGTCATTGATCGACCTCTGTACTACAGACTATATCCTGGGAACACCACTCCATGTATCTACGGCTTTCCCAAAATACACAAAGAAGAAATTCCACACTGACTCATAGTAAGTAGCACATCTTGGCTCCATTGGTCGGCCACTCACAACAACATATCATCAACTCACAGGACTTTACAAAATCAAACACCTACAACTAGACACAGATGAGACAATTGTCTCCTTTGACGTCACGTCCCTCTTTACCTGCAAACCCACCAATGAAGCACTCGTGGTGGTAAGGAAGAGACTACTACAGGACACATCTTTACAGGACAGGACCAACCTCACCCCGAACCATATTTGCAGTTTACTGGAGGTATGTTTAAACACTACTTATTTCCAGTTGAGAGGTAACTTCTACAGACATAAACACAGTTGTGCCGTGTGATCACCTGTCTCCTCGATTGTGATGTTCTTGTTACTGTGTTGATGTGTTCTGTAAAAGCTTCTACTTCCTGGGTTCTGATTTTGACCCAAATGTCATCAACATATCTGAACCAGTGACTGGGCTCTGTTCTTCACCTCCTCCATGAACAGGTGAGCCACTGCAGTCAATCCACTCTGGACTTAAATGTGAATGTAACACACTGCCTGTATTTAACCATTTGACTTCTGTGTTTAAATGGGAGGGATGTTTTTGAATGTACAGCTCTCGGCCAAAAACATCTCACACAAGAAAGAAACATAAACCTGGAGCTGACTTTTATTTCTTTACTGGGCTCTAAAATAGAAAAGGAGCCTAAAATCCTGCATAACCTGCTTTTCATGAACAAATTAATACAAGATAAAAGTGTCCTGTCTCCAAAGGTTTTGTTTCCTTTATGGAATTTATACAACAATAAAAACAAAGTTACCAGTTTGAATGAAGGCTCCTTCTCTCTTTTGAAGAAATCTAGTTTTGACAGAAATAAATGTTTCAAAGGATTTGTCACTATAAATAAAACACTAGACATATAACGTTAAAAATGAACAGGACACATGTGGAAAATGTTGTCTTTGTTAAAAACAGTTTTGTTCCTGATGAACCTGTTTTTCTGCTCTGTTCTCCATCTCCTCATGAAACAAACAGAGGAATGTAGCTCTAAACCAGAATCAAATGCAGTCTGTGAGAAACACGTGTCCTCACCTGTTCCTTTACACCTGACTCAGAGACGATGGGTGGAGCCAGTCTGTTCATAAAACAGCACACACTCAGCTTCACTCACACACTGCTCTGATCAGAGGTGGAAGAACTGTCACTTCAGTCAAACTCACAAGAGACATGGCTCAGAGAGGAGTTCAACGGAAGTCTGTTTCCTGCTCGATCTGTTTGGATCTACTGAAGGATCCGGTGACTGTTCCCTGTGGACACAGCTACTGCATGAGCTGTGTTCAAAGCCACTGGGACCAAGAGGACGAGAAGCAGCTCTACAGCTGCCCTGAGTGCAGGCAGAGCTTCAGACCCAGGCCTGTTCTGGTCAAAAACACAGTGATCGCAGATTTAGTGGAGCAGCTGAAGAAGACGGGGCTCACAGCGCCCCCTGCTGACCACTGCTACGCTGGACCTCAAGATGTGTCCTGTGACGTGTGCACTGGGAGGAAGCTGAAAGCTGTCAAGTCCTGTCTAAAGTGTGTGGCTTCGTTCTGTGAGACTCACCTCCAGCCTCATTATGATGCTGCTGCGTTCCAGAAACACCAGCTGGTGGCGCCCTCTGACAAGCTCCAGGAAAACATCTGCTCTCGACACAACGAGGTGATGAAGATGTTCTGCCGCACCGACCAGCAGTGCATCTGCTACCTCTGCTCTGTGGACCAACACAAGGACCACCACACGGTGACGGCCGCAGCAGAGAGGGCCCAGAGGCAGGCAGAGCTGCAGGCCGGGCGGGACCAGCTGCTCCAGACCGTCCAGGACAAAGAGACAGACCTGAAGAGTCTCCGACAGGAGGCCGAGGACATCGATCGCTCTGCCCATGAAGCAGTGCAGCACAGTGAGGAGAGCTTCACTGAGCTGATCCGTCTCCTGGAGAAAAGACGCTCTGAAGTGGAGCAGCAGATCCGGTCCCAGCAGGAGACTGAGCTGTGTCGAGTCCAAGAGCTTCAGGACAAACTACAGCGGGACGTCACTGAGCTGAGGAGGACCATCTCTGAGCTGGACGCACTGTCACTCACACCGGACCACATCCAGTTTCTACAACACTATCCTTCACTGTCCACAGCCGGACAGAGTCCAGACCGGTCCAGGATTCAGACAGGACCCCGGCGCTACTTTGAGGATGTGACCACAGCTGTGTCAGCGCTCAGCCATAAACTACAGCTCACTCTGAGTGACGGCCTGACAAACGTCCCACTGGCTCTGAGTCAAGTCCATGTTTTACTGCCACAACCTGAGCCCACCTCCAGAGAGGACTTCTTAAAATATTCACGAGAAATCTCACTGGATCCAAACACAGCATACACACATCTGTCACTGTCTGATGGAAACAGAAGAGTAACATTTATGAGTCAAAAACAGAGTTATCCTGATCATCCGGACAGATTCAGTGTTTGGTGTCAGGTGCTGAGCAGAGAGGGTCTGACGGGGCGTTGTTACTGGGAGGTGGAGTGGAGCGGGCGGTGTGTTTTTATAGCAGTTGCTTACAAGGATATTAAGAGAAAAGGAAAGTCTGGTAAATGTGGATTTGGAAACAATAATAAATCCTGGGCCTTATGTTGTGACAAAACTAGTTATTCATTTCTGTTTAACAACGTCCAGTCCCAGGTCTCAGGTCCGGTTTCGTCCAGAATAGGGGTTTACCTGGACCACCAAGCAGGGGTTTTGTCCTTTTACAGCGTCTCTCAAACCATGACCCTCCTCCACAGAGTCCAGACCACTTTCACTCAGACACTGTTCGCTGGAGTCTGGATTGGCTGGTTTAATGGAGCCACTGTACATTTTCCTAAACTCAAATAACTGTGTTGTTTAAAGCCACAGTTTGAGATTGTCACAGAGACTTTTACTGAAGTGATGCTAAAGGCTCTTTTGTGTTAATCACTGGTTTTGAGAAACAGGAACATTTAACTGTGTTTTAAGACTTTGGGGAAATAATGATGTAAAAATATCAAATTTCTGGAGGACTTGAGTTTGTTTTTAACTTAATAAAAATAAAATGATCAGATAATGTTTGTTTTTTCTTGAACTACATCCTGATGATTTTTGTCTCAGTTGAGTTTATTTGGAAACATGTAAATGATGAAGAAACACACACAAAACAATCAGTCTGTGTTTTATTTGAGTCAGAATGTAGAAGCTTTTGGATCATTTACTTTGGACATGTTCGATGTGTGCTTTCCAGTCGAGCTCCACAACTATTGTAACCTCCAGAAATTTACGTCTGATGCGTCAGGTTTGCTCCAAAAACAACGAGTCAAAGCAAAATCTACTTTCCTCATCCTCGGAGCCTCCTGCAAACTTTATTTAAAGAGTCAACAGTCTCCTCCACTTTTCCATCTTCAACAAAAATGACTGAGTATTTCTTGGACAAACTGGGGACTCTTTGTGAGTGCATTGTGGGAAACATTAATCTGGTCAATAAAGGGAAGGCTTCAGTCGATAAATAAACCACATTTATTTATTTATTCACATGAAAACTGACTGTGTCTAATTTGAGAAACACATTTTCAACAGGATTTCTCTAAAAAATCTGGATGTTTTCTGTTGCTCTTAAATTCAAAAGCAGACATTTGAACATTTATGTTGAATGGAAGAAAGTGAAAGTGTAGGCGGTGTTTAAAATACAAGTATGTGTCTTCTCTGTCGACTTTTACAGTGAGGAAAGGTTCAAACATCACATGGAAAGGTTCAAAATATCCACAATAAATCAAATGTTTCTTTTTACATATTCTTTGGTGTCTTTATTTTACTGTAAAAGCATGTTTCAGTTAAAGGTAGCACCACCTGCAGCCACAGACAGAGACAAACATGAATGATGTAATACAGGTTATAAAAACTGTGTCATTACAGAAGCTTTATTCAAGTTAAGAAACAAGTTGATGCAGTGAGAGGAAGTAAAAGCTGGTATAATAAAAGTAAATGAGTAATATTCAATCAAAGGCAGTGAGTAAACAGATCCAGTGATCTTCTTCATTTAATCAGAGTCACTGCTGATCCAGGAGCTGCAGGGCCACTGTAAAAACACAAGACGTACATTTAATCATTCAAACACTGCAAAGCACAAAAACACTCCAGAATTCAGGTTTTAGCTTCTCTTTTTAATAAACCATTTATTCTTCTTCAAACATATTCCAAGCCTTTTTTCATTTGAAAAATAAACACAAACAGAAATAATGAATGGAATGAGGCAGAAAGAAGTAAAAGTGTAGAACAGAAAGTCAGATCCCTGGTTAACTCTGAGCCAAAATGTAATCAAATACATAAAAGTAATCTTCATTTATGTATTATTTTGTCGATGTAAGTGACTCTATTGTGTTGCAGAATGAAATGTGACGTTAAAAACACACCAGGCCCTTTACATTTCAGTGTTTTCTCAGTGTTATGTTGAACTCCACACTGTTTGCTGCTAGATGATACAAGCTGAAGAGTCTTGTTTTGTAATTAAATTCTGGAATACGGATCTTGATCATGAGACTTGTTGAATTTCATGGTTAAATACTTTTTTTCTGGAAAAATTGTGCACCTGATTTATAGCTTTTTAAGTCAGACAGCTAACCTAGCTGCTAAGTGACTGCTGCCTGACACCTGCAACTGGCACTGGGCATCTGTGGACAACAATTATGGTGCCCAAGAAAAGCCCAATCATAGAAGAAGTTGATGATATTAAAAACTCACTGGACACCTTAACAGAGAAAGTCAGCACCGTCTGTAATCAGCAGAGTGAACTTCTGAAAGTGTTGGAGGAAGTGAAGAAACTTTGAGTCCTGAATGAGGAAAAGGACAAGAAGATGGCAGACCTGGAGAGACGAGTGGATGAGTTGGATCAATGATGTTCTGATCTCTGGTGTTAACATCAAACCACGGTCATACGCCCGGGCGGTGGCCACCAGCAGCTGTGATGAGCACGAGGAGCAGGAGGAGAGCTCAGCAGAGTCACAAGTGGTGGCTTTCCTGCAGTCTAAAGGAATACAAGTGGATGTGGGAAACATCGAAGCCTGCCACCCTCTCCCCAGGAGAAACTCCAACGAGCAAACCACCGTCATCATGACGTTTGCAAATAGAAAGCACAAAGTAGCTTTGCTGAAACAGAGAAGGAAGCTGAAAGGAACTAACGTCTAAATAAATGACCACTTAACCAAAAGGAATGGAGAAATGGCAAAAAAAGCAGATACTTGAGAAAACAAGGCAAAAAAACAAAGCACATGGGTAACAAACTGTAGGATTTTCATAAAACTCAATGGCACGCCTGAGCAAGCTAGAGTCTTGGTGATCAAGAATTTGGGGACTTGGACAGATTTCAATAAGAACTCATGTGGATGGAAAATAAGACAATAAAAATCAAAGAGACTGTTAGAAAACAGAACAATATATGGATGAGGACATAGATCCTGACAATTTCTTTAGCACTATCAATAATAACTGTGCTTACTAAACTGATGAGGAATTCAACAAACACATTCAAGTGGACGATACACTCTCAATTGTTTTGTTCAACAGCAGGAGTATGTACACAAACTTTACTCAAATTAAGGAATATCTGCAGCAAATAAACCATCAATTTAGCATTGTTGCTATTACAGAGACTTGGTTAAATGAAGAAAAGGGTACAAATTTCCTACTGGAAGGATATGAGCTGAACTACGTCAATAGGTTAAATAAAACTGGAGGAGGAGTGGCTTTATATGTTAAGAATACACTCAAATATAAAATATTGTATAAGATGACAACAACCATTAAAAACCTATTGGAATGTTTAACTAACAAAATATTGAATCATAAGAGCAAAAATGTAATAGTAAGCTGTGTTTACCGTGCACCTGGGTCATGCATTGAACAGTTCAGTGAATGGATGGAACAAACCTTTGACAAAAGCAATAATAAAACCTTATTCATTTGTGGGGATAACAATATAAACCTGATTAATCACAACAAACATAAATGAACCAATGATTTTATTACTAAATTAAATAGCTTGACCTTATATCCTAGGATCACAAAACCAAGCAGAATCACAGCAAACAGTGCCACCCTCATTGACAATATATTTTCCAATGAAATTAACAATAAAATCACTAGCGGTCTTTTAATTTGTGACATAAGTGATCATTTACGGGTCTTTACATTTTATGATGGGTGGAAACAAAGAAAAACTGTGGAAAAGCAGAACAACTACAAACGCCTCCAAACAATCAAGACAAATTGCATATCCTGAATATTTTGTTGATAAAAACGGGGATAATTATGATGTATATAGTGTTGTCAATGAGTTTAATAATTTTTTTGTTAAAGTGGGACCTGATCTTGCAAGAACAATTCCTAATTTGGGTTTAGAAGATGTACATGAAACAATAGAAAAAAATCCATCCTCTATGTTTTTGACACCTGTAGATGAGACAGAAGTGAAAGCAATTGTCAACAACTGTAAGAATAAAAAATCCACAGATAATAGTAATATTAATGATAATAATTAAAAACACAATAAATAGCATTTTAAAACCACTTACTTCTATCTTCAACATTTCCTTTCAGTCTGGTACATTCCCAAAAAAATGAAAATAGCTAAAGTAATCCCAATAAACAAAGGTGGCGACAAACATCTTTACACCAACTATTGACCTATTTCCCTCCTACCACAATTCTCAAAGATCCTTGAAAAACTATTGAACAAAAGACTTGAAAACTTCATTAAAAAACATGAATTAATTAATGATAGTCAATATGGCTTCAGGACACAAAGCTCAACTGCCCTGGCACTTATTGAGGCAGTGGCAGAAATAACCAATGCTGTAGATCAAAAAAATATGTAGCTGGAATTTTTATTGATTTGAAGAAAGCATTTGATACATTAAATCACTCAATATTGTTTAAAAAACTTGAACTATATGGTATAAGAGGAACATTAGATTGGGTGAAAAGTTATTTACACAAACGACAGCAATTTGTAAAAACAGGAGAATCAACATCTTCTTGTTCTGTAGTTGCTTGTGGTGTCCCCCAGGGGTCGGTGTTGGGTCCAAAACATTTTAACTTGTACATCAATGACCTATTCAAAACATCTGATCAATTTAAATACATACTATTTGCTGATGATACAAGTATATTTTACACCAGTGATAATTATGATTATCTTATTAATGTTTTGAAAAATGAACTGGTCAAACTAAAATTATGGATGGACAGAAACAAATTATCTGTAAATCTTGATAAAACAAAAGTAATGTTTTTTGGCAACTGCAACAATGAAGTTGAATCAAACATTTACATAAATAACACAAAAATTGAAAAGGTAACAGAGATACAATTTCTTGGTGTAATTGTAGATAACAAACTCAGTTGGAAGCCACACATGTCAATGTCAATTTTATTTATATAGCACCATTTCCACAACACATGGTTGACCAATGTGCTTTACATAAAACACACACCACATTTGCACAGTAAAGATAAAAATAAAAGATTGAAAATTAAAAATTTAAAGAATTTAAAAAAGTACCATAACCATTTAAAAATAAGAGATAAAGACTAAAAATAGAAAAACACATGGTAAAACACAGTGCTTCAGCCAGAACTAAAAGCTTTGTCAAACAGGTAGGTTTTTAATCTTGACTTAAAAGTGGACACAGAGGGAGCTAATCGGATGGAAGAGGGCAACTCAAAAACTCCAAAGTCTTGGGGCGATAGATGAAAACGCACGATCGCCCCTGGACTTCAGCCTCGTCTTTGGTGTGAACAAAAGTCTTTGGTTTGATGACCGGAGAGACCTTGTTTCACTGCGTTCAATTAAAAGTTCAGATATATAGGAAGGGGCCATACCATGTAGTGACTTAAACACGATTAATACAATTTTAAAATCAACTCTATAGCGTACAGGCAGCCAGTGTAAAGACTGTAAAATTGGAGTGATATGATCCCGCTTACGAGACTTGGTCAGAAATCTTGCTGCTGCGTTCTGAACCAGCTGTAAACGAGAAAGAGCTGTTTGACTAATCCCAGCGTACAGTGAGTTACAGTAATCTAATCTGGAGGTAATGAAGGCATGTATCACTTTTTCAAGGTTTTTAAAAGATAGGAAGGGTTTTACTTTAGCAAGAAGCCGCAGTTGGAAAAAGGAAGATTTAACCACAGTATTAATCTGTCTATCAAATTTCATTTGCTCGTCAAATACAACACCCACATTTTTTACATGTTTCTTAACATATGGTGATAACTCACCCAAATTTGGAATTGTAGAAGTCACAGAACCAGAGGGTTTAAAAACAATCAATTTTGTTTTGCTCTCATTGAAATTTAAAAAATTTAGAGACAACCATTTCTTTACATCACTCAAACAAAGCATTAGTGCATTCAGTCCATTCAGTGCATTCCGTTTTAGAGGCAGATAAACTTGTGTATCGTCCGCATAGAAATGGAACGATCCGAACGATCCGACATTTACAAAACAAAATAGCTAAAAACATTTCAATAATAAACAAATCCAAAATATTTTTCAATTCACTCTGTATGCTTTATTGTGCTCTGGTACAACCATACAACCTTACATATTGTATTGAAGTATGGGGCAATAACTTCAAAACAGCATTAAAACCACTCTTAATGCTACAAAAGAGAGCAATGAGGGTAATCCATAAAGTATTTTGGAGCATACCAATGCACTAAAGCTGAAAGATCTTGTTCAATATTCTACAGCTCAACTGATGTACAGAGCAAATAATAATGCTCTTCCTGGAAATATACAAAAATTATTCAAACGCAGGGAGGCACCAACTGAGAGGAGTGGACAATTTTAAAATACACATTATAAGGACAACAAGAAAACATTTTTGTGTGTCTGTGTGTGGCGTCAAACTTTGGAACAGTCTTGGGGAACAGCTCAAGCAACGCAAAAGCCTTCACAAATTTAAAACAATGGATAAATATATTATGTTCTTACAGTATAGAACCGAGCATGAGAGGTAAGGGAGCGAGATAACTATAGTTATCAACCAGTGCCATAACTTGTCTTGAACATGTAAAATTGTAGAACAGGGAATATTGTGCATTCTCATAATTTGTCTTGGAAACGTAAAATTAATAAAAAAAAAAAAAAAAAAAAAAAAAAGTAAGGTGCTAAGTTTGTTTACTGTATCCAATATGGAGCTTTGAATATCCTTTTTTCTAAGATATTAGTCATACACATTATAAGAATACATCATAGAATACATCATAGAATACAAAATACATCATAAGAATTCTTTATCCTTATATTATCCAGAGAGAGAGTAGGGGTGCACACAGCAAGAAGGTCGTGGGTTCAAAACCCGGCCGACTCAAACATTCTCGGCCGACTTCGGTCTTTCTGTGAGGAGTCTGCATGTCCTCCACGTGTTACCGTGGGTTCTCTCCGGGTACAGACATGCATGTACAGGTTAATTGGCAAATCTAAAGTGTCCCAAGTGAATGAAGTAAAACCAGGTCCTCGTCCTCTTCATGATTTCATCTTTCACATTGCTCTGTAAGAACAGTCTCTGTTTTTTTTTGTCTCACATCTTTTGAAACTAAACCTGTTTTCTTATCAGCGCGGTCAAGCCTCCGAACAAACCCGAGGCAAACTGAGCACAAGTCGAAGCAGTTACTGTGCTCCGTGTTGTGATGGAACACATCTCCACGGTTCATGTGAGCCACAATAAAACACTCCCAACAACACAAACATTTAGAACATTATAAAACATTCACTCATTTCACACAACCACATTTCTATCTGCAGGTGTGTCTGAAGTATGAGGGGTCAAAGGGCAAGAATCTTAACTTTAAAAACAGACATTTGAACATTTATGTTGAATGAAAGAAAGTGAAAGTGTAGGCGGTGTTTAAAATACAAGTATGTGTCTTCTCTGTCGACTTTTACAGTGAGGAAAGGTTCAAACATCACATGGAAAGGTTCAAAATGCACCAGACACACATTTTATTTTCTACTTTTGAGTTGTTTCAGAACTGTAATTCTTAATATCCACGACTCCACTAGACACTATTCACAAAAGGTGGAGCCAGACCGAGGCCACTGCTCTCACAGGGGTGGCACAGAAACTGATCTTATCATTTTTTGTGTCTGTAGTCACTGTAGATCTAGTTTTGCACACAGTGACTTACATAGAATTACATTACATAATAAATATAGGCCTATGTCTCCCTGACCTTTTCTTTAAATAATCCTTATTTCTGATGAACATTACAATTAATGTTTCAAGATAAAACACAACCCACAAATATGTGCTGAGCAGCACATCAGAGCTGAGTGGTAGTAAGAGTATCAGTTAAATAAGGACTCAGCTCAAAGTTAAACCATTTGAATAACTCTAAGTCTCTGGTTTAAATGTTTTTACTAAATGAAATGTATGCTAATGTTAATATATTAGCTTTTTAAATTATTGAATCACTTTTTAACCAACTTGTGGCCTACAGGACTCCTGTCTGGTGGATCCATGTGAGATCAATAAAAAGAAACACTTATATCAATAAATAAAATAGCTCTGTCCATCTGTTCACTGCTCACAACTAACCTCTGATGAAAAAACTTGAATATTCTCATTCTCAGTAGGACCTAGGCCTACTGAGCTAGAGTTTGTGAAGTTTCCTATAGGTTTGACTTTGTCGAGACATGAGACAGTTAGTATTTGGTTTGAAACACAACACTGACACAACTCTCACAAACACAGCCCTCTGTCTGTGCTTCCTGCTTCCTCCTCAGATCTACACAGAGCAGTGGGTGGAGCATGTCTGCACCTCCCAGAGCAGTCACACTACACTTAGGTCTCATTTCTGTGAAAGAGAGAGTCTCTCAGTCACTGTGATCGAGCGAAGAAATGGCACAGAACACACTCGACCGAGAGGCCTTGTCCTGTCCGATCTGTTTGGATCTACTGAAGGATCCGGTGACTGTTCCCTGTGGACACAGCTACTGCATGAACTGTGTTCAAAGCCACTGGGACCAAGAGGACGAGAAGCAGCTCTACAGCTGCCCTGAGTGCAGGCAGAGCTTCAGACCCAGGCCTGTTCCAGTGAAGAGCATCATGTTCTCAAATTTAGTGGAGCAGCTGAAGAAGACGGGGCTCACAGCGCCCCCTGCTGACCACTGCTACGCCGGACCTCAGGATGTGTCCTGTGACGTGTGCACTGGGAGGAAGCTGAAAGCTGTCAAGTCCTGTCTGCAGTGTGTGGCTTCGTTCTGTGAGACTCACCTCCAGCCTCATTATGATGCTGCTGCGTTACAGAAACACCAGCTGGTGGCGCCCTCTGACAAGCTCCAGGAAAACATCTGCTCTCGACACAACGAGGTGATGGAGATGTTCTGTTGCACCGACCAGCAGGTCATCTGCTACCTCTGCTCTGTGGACCAACACAAGGACCACCACACGGTGACGGCCGCAGCAGAGAGGGCCCAGAGGCAGGCAGAGCTGCAGGCCGGGCGGGACCAGCTGCTCCAGACCGTCCAGGACAAAGAGACAGACCTGGAGAGTCTCCGACAGGAGGCCAAGGACATCGATCGCTCAGCCCATGAAGCAGTGCAGCACAGTGAGAAGAGCTTCACTGGGCTGATTCGTCTCCTGGAGAAAAGACGCTCTGAAGTGGAGCAGCAGATCCGGTCCCAGCAGGAGACTGAGCTGTGTCGAGTCCAAGAGCTCTCTGTTAAATTAATTAAATTGTATTTTGCAACTTTGACGCTATTATTATGTGATCTATGTTAAAGCGTGTTAACATTGGGTTGAACCTACACTAAACACCAAAAATAAAGCAGTAACACGTTTGGTGCGTGTTGGATGGAGCCAAGCTGTTGATGCTATAGGAAAGACCATGACCGCCAAAAGGAGAGCAGTAATAGCAGCAACTTCGCTAAGTACAGAGGCGTGTGAATCTTTTTTTAATGGTTTCACTACATGATAGAATGAAGGTAATGGAAAAATGTCCCAGTAGTTTAGAAGTTGACGAAAGTTTATTTGCACTGGAATTTTAACCAATATTTTAAACAATTTATGGGGTATAACTGTTAGTACAGAATTGTTGTTCTTTGTTTGTTCGTGGTTTTAAAGTTTTGTGATTAATTTATGTTAATCAATATGTCAAATATTAGTCACCAAAGATCCCATGTTGGAGTATTCCGATGTAGGCATTATTCTTGAAGGTGAGATTGTCCTTCATGACTTGGACAATGTCGCTCTAGCCTCTGCAATGCTTTTGGGTCTCTTCTACGCCCTAAACCTAAGCTATCCATCCAAACTTCGCTACACCTTAGAAGTTATGCAAAAAATAATAATGAAGATGGAGGCAACAGAGCTTTCAAAAAAGGCTCAATCCCTGAAAACAAAAATGTACCAGTGACTTTACACAAAATGTGTTTGACCAAAAAATGAGCAGGACTCGTGAGCACACACACATGTACATACACACACATAAACACACATGTACATACACACACATAAACACACATGTACATACACACACATAAACACACATGTACATACACACACATAAACACACATGTACATACACACACATAAACACACATGTACATACACACACATAAACACACATGTACATACACACACATAAACACATACACAAACACAAACACACACACACACAAACACACACACACACACAAACACACACACACACACACAAACACACGGACCACATGAGACACACATCTACAGAGTTTGGATGTGCTTTTGAATTATAAGAAAAACTAATGATTGGTCTGTTAAAGAACAGATATTGTATTGCATTTTTGTGTGACACAAGAGCGTGGAGATTAAAGATTTGAAGAAGTTAAAGATCCAAAATAAAAGTAGTAGTTGCTATGGCTATGTTGCTAAACAAATTTATGTATCTATTAGGACGAGAACTAATAGAGGTCCTTAATATCAGTGTGGTTCCAACGCCACACGGTATAAAGCCAATAAAAGAAATAATACAGTGGGGAGAATGAAAATGATCACTTTGTAATGGGAAGAACTTTTTGACACTATTAACATAGTCTTAAATTAAATTGCGCAGAACAAGTTTATAAAGATTATAAAAATGTATAGATATTTGGGCCATAAGCTCACATATAAAAGGAAAAAATGTTACCAGAACCTGGGAAAAGAAGAAGAAACAAATATGGATTTTTCTGGTTTGGTTTTGACAAATAATTGTAGACAGTGGATTCAACACAATCACTGTTTGGGTTTACGAAGAATGTTCCCACAGTAACACAAGATAACAGGGGTTTTATCACCCTCCCTTTCTTTGATCACTCTCCAGAGCTAGAGATGTTGTGTTTCGTGTTTTTTTTTTTTTTTTTTAAGAGCTGGAGATTTTGTTACACTCTCATTGGTGGAGCCTTTTACATTAAACAAACCTTTAATGTTGAAAAAATGCTTAGTTAGAAATGTCAGTGACAGAAACAGATTGCACTGAACTGATTTGTTAAAGAAAAGTTTATGATACTTAAATATAAAAACTGTTTGACCTTCTGTCAGGTCTGTTTATACAAATATAGTCCACAATTGGGTTTTTATTGATTCTATGGACTAGGATTGGTAAACTAAATAAATGAGAATAAATATTGTGTTTGAGAAAAATATTTTTTTATGTACTTAAGAAAACTGAAATGAAGACAGTTGAAAATAAATAAATTGTTAAAGTTTAAGAGCATATGTCAAGGCGCTCTCTGGGTTTTAATCAATGTTTGGAGTTATTTTTTTATTTTGAGAAGAGGAGGACTAACACAATAGTCTGTCCTTTTGAACAGGATTGAATAATTTTCTTTTGCCAGACCCCTAGAGGTGTTCATGGTAATTACTGCATAAAATCTTTAAAACCTAAAGATAAAAAGTTGAATGTTACCTTTAGCATTTTTTTTAACAGCGATTAGGACACTGAGGGCCTCTGCTGTTCCAGGACTTTTTGTAATAATAAAACACTTATCAACCTGAGGCCCTGGGAGAGAACACTCCCTCCTAGCTCCATAGCTACAGTCAGAAGTCGCAGATTAAAGAAGAGAATAACAGTTAGATTGTCTAATCAGACAAATCTGATTCAAATCCCTGCAAACAGATAAAGTCAGGTCCTGCTCAAACGGACTTAAAACTTGCACTGTTCAATGTCAGGTCTTTGGGAAACAAATTAATGATTTTATAACTTCAAATAAGCTTGATTTTATGTTTTTAACAGAAACATGGTTAGACAGCAGTACTGGAAATGCGGTCCATATTGAATCCACCCCATCGAATTTCACATTTTTATCCAAAATGCGGGAAAACAAAAAGGGTGGTGGTGTATGTGCCTTTCTTAGGGATAATATTCTTATCCAGAAGCTATCACTTGGAGAGTTTATCATTTGAGGATGTGTCATTCAAAATGGAGTTGAGGTTTTCTCCATCTATTTTATATGTAGTTCTTTACAAACCACCCCAACAATGTCATGATTTTATTAATGAGTTTACTGAAATGCTTTCGGTTATTTGCACAGAATTTGAACAAATAGTCATATCAGGTGATTTTAATGTGCATGTGGATAATGTTTGTGACAGAAATGCCAAAGAACTTTCTACTATTCTTGATACTTTTGGTCTTTGTCAGCATGTTAATGAGCCGACCCATAACAGAGGTCACACTCTGGACCTGGTCATTACTAAAGGTGTTCATATTTCAGATGTCACTGTGATTGATGTTGCTCTATCTGATCATTCAGGTGTCTTTTTTCATCTGTCCATAATTCCAAAAGTTGCTGTTTGGCCTACTGTTGTAAAAAAGAGATACATTAACGATAACACCAGGACAAAGTTTATGGAGGCAATCAGGTTTGAAAATGCCTCATCAGGTCAAGTTGATGATTTGTTGAATTGTTATACTTCAGGTGTTTTAAATGTTATGGACACCATTGCTCCTGTTAAGGGTAAAGTGATCAGGATGAGGCAGAAGGCTTCATGGAGCAATGCTCACTCTGTCAGGGCACAGAAAAGGGAATGCCGAAAAGCCGAAAGAAAATTGCGTAAATTGAAACTCTTAATTCATTATGAGGTATACAAAGAAAATTTGCATGTTTTCAATCAAACTTTGCAAAAAGAAAGAGAAATATTCTTCTCAGAGATCATCAACAACAATAGTAACAACCTGCGTGTCCTGTTTGCTACAGTGAACAGATTAACAAACCCTCCAGCTCCATTTCCACCAGAATTAGTTTCCACCACTAAATGCAATGAGTTTGCATTGTTTTTCAACGACAAGGTTCAAGGCATTAAACATGCGATACAGTCCAAAGGGCATACAACAACACTGCAGCCACCTAGGAGACACTTGGTTGGTTTAACACATTTTACACAAATTAATGACAGAACAATTGAAAAAACTGTCTCCAGCCTGAGTTCATCTACCTGCTGCCTCGATGTTTTACCCACTAGATTTCTAAAATCAGTACTAAGCAGTTTGTTACCACAACTCACTGATATAGTCAATAATTCCTTACAGTCTGGAACATTTCCAAGGGCCTTAAAAACTGCTGTCATTAAGCCTCTCCTAAAGAAGAGCAGTCTTGATGCTCGGGTTCTCACCAAAACCAGGAAGTACAACCACATTACGCCAGTTTTAAAATCTCTGCACTGGCTTCCTGTTGCTCAGAGAATAGACTTTAGAACAGCACTGGTGGTTTACAAGTCTCCTAATGGTTTAGCACCAGAATATATCTCTGACATGCTAGTTGCTTATGAACCTCCTCGGACTCTGAGAACATCTGGGACAGGCTTCTGCTCGTGCCCAGAGTTAGAACTAAACAAGGTGAAGCAGTGTTTAAGTTTCAGCAAAAACCTGGAACAGCCTCAACTTTAACAAGTTCAAGGGGAGGTTAAAAACCTTCCTCTTTAGCTCAAAAAAGCATTTCTTGTAAGTCCCAAGCTGTGCTGTTAAAGCAGTACGGGCCAGACCTCCACTCTGTGTGTGTGAAGCACGATGACGAGATCTGGACTGAAAAAAGAGAAGAGCAGAGAGACGAGAGGACAGAACAGACAGTCTGGCTGCGGAACAACTGGACAATTGGACTGACAATTCAGGTAAGCAGCTGTTTAATAAAAAATTTTTTTGGTGTGTGTGTGTGTGTGTGTGTGATTGTGAATACCAAAGCTTCCGGAAGTAGTAGTTTGGGGATTCTTGCAGACGTTTAGCGGGCTGCATGTATTTACATCACCATAGATGATGTGTTTCCATGAAGTTGGCAGACGTAGGAGATCGCCAGACGCTGATAACGCTTTGTTGAGACCCTGCCTGTGTGGTTTATGGTGAGATTGTAAACGGGATTTTCTGAGATTAATCTGTGTTAAAGATTGTTGTCTTGCTAGAATTAAGTTTGATAGATACCCTATGCTCTGTAAGTCTTTATGGTGTTTCTTGAAACGGACCCGCGCGATTAGTTCATTGGCCGTGACGAGGGCGGAATCTACGCGATAGATAGAGCACCTAATTACAATAAGGGGTATGGGGTCTAAAGAGCTGGTCTGGGAAGCTCATGATTTACTTGATGTTAAGTTTTTGTTTTTGTTTTGGTTTTGATCAAACTTGAGGTCGTTGTAACCTAAAGAAAAAGAAAAAAAAAGAGGTTGAGATGTTACATTTTATTGAATGAACAGTAATGATAATTACTGATTAAAATTTTGGTGAATTTGAATAAATAAAGAGAGACACATTATTTTGATTTTACACTTGATGTTTAAAGTTTCTGTTTAACATTGAGTGAGGTGAATTCTTTAAGTGGCATCTGAATAATAAATTAATGGAAACATGAAAATAGTAATTGATAAAACGTTTTTATGTCACGTTTAAATTAATATGGGAAAAATACAAAAAAAAACTGGTTTATTGTATTGAGCACCTGGTGTTAAAACTGAGTTTTACAGAGACAGTATAGAACAAGTCTATACTGAACAAAATCCTGAAGAAATTTAATTTAAAAGTAAATAAAGCAGAATTTGAACAGAACTTTGTTGATTTTATGTTTAGTCTTTCCTTTTAAACGACAGTCACAAAGGTGATGGTGTTTTAGAGGAAAGCAGAGTGAACAGAGCAGAGGCTTTGTGGTGTGTTCAAGACATGCTGCTGTTACTGGTTTAACCCCAGAGGGAGGGGTCTGACCCAAGGGTGATTAAGAAATTTTGTTTTGAAGTAAGAGAAAATTTTGTTTTCTTTCTAAAGAAAGTCATTTAAGGTAAATTAAACAATATGTTGAGAATATTCTAATTTAAAAGAACATGTGAAATAAATTGTGAATTGAAGGTGAATGTTTAAAAGTTTGTGACAATAGATCATGAGAAACCAGTTCTGATCTATATAAATTATTTATGTTTGCATCAACTGAGTTAAAATTTATCAAATTGTGGATGATACCAATTAAAGTTACAGGTAAAGACCTACAACTAATGGTAACTAAAATTAAAACTGAACTAAGCAAAGTGAAGTTTTAAATATAACATAAACAAAAGTGATGCTATTTGGAAAACATAAAGAAGATGAATAACTAGAAAGGCTAATTAATGAAATAACAATTTAAGGTGGTGATTGGAAAAAAAACATTCTTATTTTATTTTATTTTTTTTATCTTTTATTTTATTTTGTTTTTTGTGGTGTTTTGAGCCATGGTTTTCACACGTCTCAAAAAAAGGGGGGAGATGATGTTTTAAACTAAAACTGTATTAATGTGATGAAGGGATGCTTGGTTAACCTAATGGTTAGCATAATGCTATAACAACAGTGTTTAATACAGTTAAAAGAGGGGTTTAAATCAAATAATGAAATAAAGAAAGTTGACAGGACTTTTCTGGAGAAGCACTGTTTAGTCGGATTAAACCTTTTCAGATTAAAGTAGATTTCCAGCAGACCATATCTGTGGAAACAGGGTTTACCTGCTGTTTCATTTTTATGGTTTGATCATTTTAAGGGCTTTTATGGTTTCGTTTGACGAAAACCTAGGAGGCACTTTCTATGGGTCTATAATGTCAGATAACGTTCTGATTTGTTTGTTTGTTCTTTATTTGGATGGAAGCCAACTACAACAAGTATACCAGTTCAGAAAAGGAGTTTTGACAATTAATATAGCCACCACCAGTAAGAGCTAATATTAACATAGTTCTTTGAACTTATATCATCTTGGTTTACACCTATGAAGGGAAGCACACCTGTGAGCAGGGCTAGTGACGGGGGTCACATGACTTCCTGTGACATCACTCTGAACTTGACAAACGGAGAGATCAGGGACAGGTGCAGTGCAAAGCAGAAGTCTGGAGGTTTTGTGAAAGTAAGACCATTAGACCAGCGTTGCCTGCTGACCGGAAACATGCGTCCTTAAAGGATCCTCGTTTTATTTGTGTTCACATACAATGTGACGGAGAACATCGTGAGTCGGAACTCACACTTTAGGAGCCAAACAGCAGCTCCCTCAGGTTCATTTGAGAGCCACATATACATCAACAACATAGGTGTCCCTTGAGGTGTCCTTAATGAATATAAGGCTAGAAATCAATTAACAGCGGGAATCTTTAACTTTTGAAACAAGATGCAGATGTGGATTAAATTATTTATATTTACAACCCACAAAGAAATATTAATTACACAAGAGATGCTGTAACTGTTGTGTTGTGTCTGTTGTGTAACACAGAAAATTGGTCCAAGGACTGGACAGAACAAAATAGCATTGAGCATGCTGTTCGCTGAAAAGGGGGGAATCTACAAAATGATTTAATCCAAATTAACGCAGGTCTAGACAACAGCATAACCAAAACCTTTAAGAAAGAACTCACACTCTAGCAGATGACTTGGCAGAGTATTCTGGAATAGAGGACTTAATCTTGACCTGGTTTGTCAAATCTTGTCATGTCCTTCATAATAATCCAAACATGAACTAGACATAACAAGACGTAGACATAACCTGCCAGAGCTTGTTCTGGGGAGTGTGTGTGAAAGATACGCCTCCCACAGCCTCTACTGCATAATATAAAATCACATGTATTGTTTACTTTTGGAAGCAAACATCATCCTGTTCCATTGTGACTTGTTTGTGCTTTTGCTTCATTCTAGTTCTAATTAAACCTGACCATTCATTTTTAAATTATACTCTGTCTAAGTGTCTCTATGGATAATATGGATAAAGAATTCTTATAGCATACGGCCACAGCTCCGAGTGGCCACGTCGACAATGGAGGTGGAGAACCACTTGGACTCAATGTCTCCAGCCTGAATTCACGGACACTTTCCCGGATTTAAAAATAATAAAAAGGTTGGATGGAGGCCCATAAAGAAAGAGAACAGAAATCTGCAAATATACCATTTACATAAAGATCTCTGAATTTCTGAATGCCAAGTTTTTTTCCCATTTAAAAAGTTTGAGTCCAGTTCTCTTGAGAGAAAGCACTGATTGATACATATTTGTGCTCCAGTAGAAAGTTCCATTCAGTGCTGTCTGACGTGAGCCCATATTTTAAAGTAGATTCAACAAAAGTGGGAAAAACCAATGTGTAATTTAGCTGTAATCGAAGCTGGTAGTGACACTGACACTAATAAACTGAACAATATTAGCTGCCCAGTAGTAATCCTGTGGGAGTCTTAATCCTCCTAAAGCCCTGTTGCTGAAGAGATTCTTGGCATTTTCTGGAATGTTTACCTCCCCAAGAAACTTTGGAAGAACATTAATTTTTATCAAGTTAATTTTGCCCATTAGGGATAAGTGAAGGGAAATCTATAGGCAGTGGCTCAGTGGTATGGCGGTCGTCTTTCAACCGGAAGGTAGGCGGTTCGATTCCCGGGACAACGGATGGAAATTAGCCTACGGCTACAATCTGGCATGTTTACATTCATGTGGTTGTGTCTCATATGTTTATTAACATGCACTGTCCCAATCAAATAAATAAATAAATATCTCCACCAGCTCCATTGTGGCTGTCATTAAAAAAACAGTAAGAAGACGTTAACCCAACAGAGGATTTTTATTCCAGTTTCATTGAGAGGCTTTAAATTTGTCACAAACACATCATAGATTGGAACACATTCTATCCACATCCATGTCAAAATAAAAGTTATTAGTAAGAACACACCTACACATTGTTCAGCTCCTGCTCAAACTTGAAATGGCTGGCTTCAGACAAAAGAACACTGTAACAACTCACACAGTTTCTTCATTTTATTTGTTTTAGCTTCTTGTTGTAAGTTTGAGTTTCTCTTCACATTTGTAGAAACAGAAGAATTAGCAGTAGGCATGAGTACCACTGTAGGCTGCAGAGCCGGCTCACCAATTTGGAAATATTGGCCAATGCTAAGGTTTTGTGTGTATTAAGAGTGTTCTCCAGGGGCGCCACAACTGACCAACAAAAGGTGAACTACCGGCACAACAGCTAGAGCTCTGAGACGAGATGACACGAGCGGGGAGCTGCTCACAGAGACATGCCGAGTAGCTGCACTCACAGACAGAGCACACAGAGCTGCTCACGAACGGGCAGACTGACACAGAAGAGAGTCAGATGAAATGAAGGTAGAGAATATATTCAGCTGTTTACCCCGTTTAAAGTTGCCTGTTGTCAGCAGCAATACAAAGAAAAGCTAATTCATGCAGCAACAGTTTATTGGAGTTTCACAAACTCCTCCCTCTGAGCGTTACCATGGAGATCCAGACAACATGATCAGGTGAGCTTTGATAATAAGTTGCTGTTGTATAACTACTGTAGAGTTTTATTGCCTAAAATGAAACACATATAACAGCCTGTCCCAAAAACCTGTTTGGATAAATGAAGGTAAGGCTGTGTCAGTAACATCACAAATAACTCATGAAATGAATAGAGAAAATTGAATTTTTCCTCTCTTCTGTTGATATTTTAGGTCCACAGCACAGTAAAGCTTGATAAAATCTGACTTAAAAGGTATCCCATTATACAACCTACGTAAGCTGGATATCATGTATGGCCTCTGTAGCTCAACTAGTAAAGCATTACACCTGAGGTCAGATGCCCAGGGTGAATCCTGGCCTTGGTTCCTGCAAATTTTAGTAATTTTATTCTGTTTTCAAAATAAAAATAGCATAAGTGATAATGATTACAAGGGGCGCCCCACAAAATCTCACATAGGGCACCACATAGGCCAGGGTAGGCTAAGTAGGTTGATAACTTACAAAGACTTAAAAAAGACAAAAGTCAAAAGCCAAATAAATTTATTTTAACTTTTTAATATGAATACAGGATCCATGTATATAGTAACGAGTAACAATCCACTGCCATCTGCCGACACATTGGTTAGCAGTCATTCAATAAAGTTTGTGTCAAAATTAAACATGGTTTTATATTATCATGGTTTACAATTAAGACTAAGATTAAGATTAAATGAATGGTGTGCTTGCTGGAGCTGAACAGCTGTTGTTGTTGATGCCAGCATTGAAGAATACATGGTCCCTGATTAAATTAAACCTGTGTTTTCAGAATCATAGCATCTGCCTTTAAATCTAGCAAAGGGAGATCTCCGAGTTCACTACCGCCACCTATCGGTATAACTCTTTTTAGAAAACGAGGAGTAAGCCTGTGAGTCTAAGCTCACAAAAGCTAAAGACAAACACACCACTCTTACATGGCAGGACTGTAGTAAAGGTTTTGTGTGAATTAAGAGTCCAGTGTGAAAGACATGAGAATTTAAGCTTTTGTGCTTTCACAGATTAAACACAAATCTTAAAAATATATTTAATTACAGACAAAACATAAAACACACACAAACGGCTAATTATGGTACGATAAGCTCATGTTTTTTTTTTTGTTCTGTTCTCCATCTCCTAATGAAACAAACAGAGAGGAAAGAATGTAGCTCTGACTTACAATCAAAGTCAAAATCAAAATGCAGTATGAGATAAAAACATGTCCTAACCTGTCCAGGGCGATGTTTAGAGCCACTCCTAAAACAGCACACACTGAGATTCCCTCACACACTGCTCTGATCAGAGGTGGAAGAACAGTCACTTCTGTCAAACTCACAAGAGACATGGCTCAGAGAGGAGCTCAGCTGGAGTCTGTTTCCTGTCCGATCTGTTTGGATCTACTGAAGGATCCGGTGACTGTTCCCTGTGGACACAGCTACTGCATGAACTGTATTAAAACTCACTGGGACCAACAGAGCCTCAGGTACAGCTGTCCTCAGTGCAGGCAGAGCTTCTGCCCCAGGCCTGTTCTGGGGAAAAACACAGTGATCGCAGATTTAGTGGAGCAGCTGAAAAAGACAGGGTTCACAGCGCCCCCTGCTGACCACTGCTACGCTGGACCTCAGGATGTGTCCTGTGACGTGTGCACTGGGAGGAAGCTGAAAGCTGTCAAGTCCTGTCTGCAGTGTGTGGCTTCGTTCTGTGAGACTCACCTCCAGCCTCATTATGATGCTGCTGCGTTACAGAAACACCAGCTGGTGGCGCCCTCTGACAAGCTCCAGGAAAACATCTGCTCTCGACACAACAAAGTGATGGAGATGTTCTGCCGCACCGACCAGCAGGTCATCTGCTCCCTCTGCTCTGTGGACCAACACAAGGACCACCACACGGTGACAGCCGCAGCAGAGAGGGCCCAGAGGCAGGCAGAGCTGCAGGCCGGGCGGGACCAGCTGCTCCAGACCGTCCAGGACAAAGAGACAGACCTGGAGAGTCTCCAACAGGAGGCCGAGGACATCGATCGCTCTGCTCATGAAGCAGTGCAGCGCAGTAAGAAGAGCTTCACTGGGCTGATCCGTCTCCTGGAGAAAAGACAATCTGAAGTGGAGCAGCAGATCCGGTCCCAGCAGGAGACTGAGCTGTTTCGAGTCCAAGAGCTTCAGGACAAACTACAGCGGGACGTCACTGAGCTGAGGAGGACCATCTCTGAGCTGGACGCACTGTCACTCACACCGGACCACATCCAGTTTCTACAACACTATCCTTCACTGTCCACAGCCGGACAGAGTCCAGACCGGTCCAGGATTCAGACAGGGCCCCGGCGCTACTTTGAGGATGTGACCACAGCTGTGTCAGCGCTCAGCCATAAACTACAGCTCACTCTGAGTGACGGCCTGACAAACGTCTCACTGGCTCTGAGTCAAGTTGATGTTTTACTGCCACAACCTGAGCCCACCTCCAGAGAGGACTTCTTAAAATATTCACGTGAAATCAAACTGGATCCAAACACAACAAACACACATCTATCACTGTCTGATGGAAACAGAAGAGCAACATTTATGAGTCAAAAACAGAGTTATCCTGATCATCTGGACAGATTCAGTAATTATTCTCAGGTGCTGAGCAGAGAGGGTCTGATGGGGCGTTGTTACTGGGAGGTGTGGAGGAGTGGATGGGTTCTTATAGCAGTTGCTTACAAGGATATTAAGAGAAAAGGATCTGGTGAATGTGGATTTGGAAACAATGATCAATCCTGGGCTTTACAGTGTAACAAATCTAGTTATTCATTTTGGTTTAACTCAGTCCAGTCCCAGGTCTCAGGTCCAGTTTCGTCCAGAATAGGGGTTTACCTGGACCACCAAGCAGGGGTTTTGTCCTTTTACAGCGTCTCTCAAACCATGACCCTCCTCCACAGAGTCCAGACCACTTTCACTCAGCCACTGTTCGCTGGAGTTGGACTTGACTGCAGTGGAGACACTGTACATTTGCCTAAACTCAAATAACTCTGTGTTGTTTAAAGCCACAGTTTGAGATTGTCACAGAGACTTTTACTGAAGTGATGCTAAAGGCTCTTTTGTGTTAATCACTGGTTTTGAGAAACAGGAACATTTAACTGTGTTTTAAGGCTTTGGAGAAATAATGATGTAAAAATATCAAATTGCTGGTGGACTTGAGTTTGTTTTTAACTCAATAAAAATAAAATGATCAGATAATGTTAATGGGCCTGTTCTGTTCTCAGAGAACTGAACACCTTGTTATCGAAAAGAAGGGTGGCTATATTGGTCACTGAGGTTTTTTTTTTTTTTTTTCAGAAATGTTTATTTGTAAATTCTAACTTTAACAGGTGAAAATAAACAAGTGAAATGGGAAAGTATTTTTTTATTTAGTTGCATAATAATAATGGACAAACTGTGGGCAGGATTTCCATCCAACAAAAATATGTAATCCCAAAGCATAATAAGTACATCAATGTAACCAAATGAAATTGAGTTAATCAAACTCAATTGTACCATATACAGCCAAAATAAAACCAATTCAGTAACTAAATAAAACAAATGTATACTTGTTTAACTCAAAATAAGCAATTTTTTCCCCTATTTATTAAATTCAAATCAGACAAAACCTGATTGAGGTGCCTTTATTTAAATTCACACTCCAGAAAATATCGTACACTATTTTTAAATATTTTTAACACTATATTTAAATTGAATTTAAGTTGAATTAAACAACTATGAATGCTACAGAGCAGCTTGTGCCAGCACCGAATAAGTAGACCATTATTTACCATCACTAGAACATTGTCAAAACGTGCTTGGTACAACACAGGTGAAACTGCAAAGTATAGATATTAGAGGTGAGTAGAAATACAGGAACATTTGAAACTTCAACAACAACTTTTAACAAGTCTAAATTGCATTTGAGCACCTGACAATGAAAAAATAAAACATTAACATTTAGAGTGGATTAGCATTAATTTTACAGCAACATTGAACAGATTAAATAAATAAAGAATTTAAACTTTGAAAGAAAAACAAATATTACATAAATATTTAACCTTTGATAAAAATTCTGAAAACACATAGCAGTGTACTAATCCATTTAGCATTCTTGAACTTTGTTTTTATAACAATATTGACAAAGCAAGATGGCGCCTGTGTTCGGTATTGCCTCTGCTCCCTCTCTGTTATCAAATGTAAATTTGGGTTTTCTAGTGATGTTTGTTGCTTAATCAGCCCTTACAACTAGTAGCTGTGTCTCAGCTACTTTTAAATATGATCGACACACTTTATTCCGAATCAATGAGCAGATGTAAGACTTTTGTGTTACCTGGGCCAGGTACACGGAGTTTTTCCCTCCAGTTTTTGAGTGCTCCACGTCATCACCGGAGTACCTGTTGCTAGCTAAGCCCCGCGGCAAGAGAAGGAAGCGGGGATCGAGGGCTGGAGTTGGGACCAGGCTGAGGAAACACCGTGGGCAACTACCATGTCCGAGCGGCTCCGGATCTGTCTGGGATGAGCGGTGCCTGCGGTCGGTTCCGGTCCGTGAATCGGGTGGGAACTCGTCCGGAGAGTCTCCATCCCTCCAATCTGACCGGATTTTTCCTACTCGGCGGCTCCAAAATTTCCCTCCGCGTCAGCTGGTCCTGTTACATGCCGGGTGGTCAATAATGACCACGTCCTGTCACCGCTGCGCTGCCCTGATGGTCAGCACGCACCGGCCTTGGATCTGGCACAACCGACTCGGATTGCTCTACTCAACGCTCGCTCCATTGCAAACAAGGCCTTCTTCCTCAGCGAATTCTTCTCAAAGGAACACCTTGACTTTATGTTTTTAACAGAGACCTGGCAGCGTGAAATGGAGTACACTCATCTGAATGAGCTGTGCCCTCTGGACTGTTCTGTGTTTGGGACACCGCGGGTCTCGCGGCGAGGAGACGGACTCGCACTCGTGTACCGGGACTGTTTCTGCTGCAGGTTGATGAACTCAGACTCTTTCGACTCCTTTGAGATGGAGATGACTAAGGTTGGCAACAATGACTCATTTTATTGCATTTTAATTTACCTACCTCCTGGTCCTGGTCGCTTGTTTTTAGAGGATTTCTCTGAATTTTTATCTTCAATTATCAAACTTGAAAATGTTCTGATACTCTGGGATTTTAACCTCCATATCGATGATGCTTCGTGTAATCTGGTATCTGAGTTTTCAACACTCACTGAAGCATTTCATCATTTTAAACAGCATGTCTCTGGTCCTACACATACAAAAGGCCACACTTTGGACCTTGTTTTCTCTTTAGGCCTGAACATTGACCAGTTGAGTGTTACAGACATTAATGTGACAGACCACTGTTGTATATTTTTTAACTTGTCTTCCAATGTGGACTATCTTCCTTCCAAACCGATGTCACAAAGACGCATCATAAATGGATCCACAGCGGAGAAATTTTCGGAGTTATTTGACCCAAGGGTTTTTAATGGCTGTAGTGAGCCTGAATCTTTTATGCAGTCTTTTAATAACCACTGTCTGTCTGTTTTAAATAAGGTTGCTCCGCTAAAAAGTAAATAATAATAATAATAATAATCTTTATTTTTATATAGCGCTTTTCCACCTACTGTAGTAGACACTCAAAGCACACCTTCCCTAAAAATCCCTGCCCTTGGATAAATGAGGAAATCTTATCTTGCAGGAGAAACTGTCGCAAAATAGAACGTTTGTGGAAATGCACAAGCTTGGAAGTCCACAGACTGCCCTTGAAGGAGCTCATCATGTCACTAAATGATAAAATAAAACAGGCCAGATCTGCCTATTTCTCTAATCTTGTTGTTCTGAACAAGAAAAATCCTAAAGTCCTGTTTGACACAATATCAAGAATTGTCTCTCCTTTAGCTCCTCATGTACCAGTCCACTCAAAGTCTGACTGCAACAGGTTTTTACATTCCTTTGTGAATAAGGTACATGATATAAGAGCCTCTATAAACCCATCCTCTGTAAACACATCTTGGGGTTTATCTCCTCAGTGCTCTTGGTCCACCTTCTCACCTGTCACTGAAGAGGACATTAAAGGTCTACTAAAAAAGGTGAAACCATCATCAAGCCCTCTAGATGTAATGCCAACTTCGCTGCTTTAAATTTATTTGATTTAGTTGGTCCATATGTTGTTAAACTGATCAACTTTTCTCTTTTAACTGGTTCTGTGCCCAGCTCTTTTAAACAAGCGGTCGTCAGCCTCATTCTGAAGAAGCCCAATTTGGATTCTTTTGAACCAAACAACTACAGGTCAATCTCTAAATTGCCTTTTTTATCTAAAATCCTGGAGAGAGTGGTGGCGGAGCAGCTGACTGCGTTTCTTAATGAAAATAATTTTATAGATAAATTTCAGTCAGGCTTCCGAAAATGTCATTCAACTGAGACTGCCCTGCTGAAGATTTCAAGTGACATTATGATGGCGGCTGACTCTGGGCAGTACTCTGTCTTGATCCTACTGGATTTATCGTCTGCTTTTGATACTCTGGACCATAATGTTTTGTTAAAGCGTCTGCAATATGAAACGGGTTTCTCTGGATCAATTTTAAAGCGGTTTTCCTCTTACCTGTGTGACAGATCTTTTTGTGTCTCTATTAACAATATTCTGTCTGAAATGACCCCTCTGTCATATGGAGTTCCTCAAGGCTCAGTCCTAGGTCCTCTTTTGTTTTTATTGTACATTCGCAGAAACTAATTATAAAACACAATAATGTCGGATCAAATGACCACACTATAAAACACAATAAAGCCACACAGCATGCAGGTTAATCGGGACACGTCCCTTCACTTAGCGTTTTTTTATGGCGATGTACAGGTTCCTTTTCTAGTCCCTCTTGGTCCGCGAAGGTACGGCCGGTCGCTCCTCAGTTCCTGGCTCGGTCTCTCTCCTGAAGTGGGAGGCGGTGCTGTGAACAGGGGAAAGGCGGTCTCAGTAACACAACTAAACAATTCGGGTAGGTATATCCTCCACACAGTTATGGACACTTCCCTCTACTTAGCTGGGTTAGAAGCGTTGTATGTGATGATCTTCGAGGTTTCTGTGGCTTCCCTTTGCCGTTCACTTGTCTGTCACTCCGTGCTGTTCAATCCGATTCCTTCCTTTTCCTTTACTTTCTCCGTCTCTTCCTCTGCCCCCAGACTGTCTTTCTATTGGCCCTTTTAAACTAAACCCGGGCGCGTCCTATTGGTCTCAGTGATTATGCAGGTGTGATGGGCGTTCCCCAACATGAGTCTGTCTGTGTGTCACAAAACTTAAAGGGGCCACGCACTTACACAGAACACAAGGAAAAAAACACCAAGGAGAAACAAGGGACATCGTGACATTTTCACCAGACCAACAAATACCTTAAATCAAACAACACCTTGATTCCCTGGGTTCTTCCGTCCAGTCGAGCCTCAGAAACCTTGGTGTTCTGTTTGACCAATCTATGTCTCTGGACAGTCTTTCTAGACAGTTGGTCAAAAACTGTTTTTATCATTTGAGAAACATTTCTAAATTGAGAGTGTTATTGTCTAAAGCTGACTTGGAGATGATTATTCATGCTTTTATTTCTTCTCGTCTTGATTATTGTAATTCTCTTTTTACTTGTTTTTAACTGGAACCAACAGAAGGGCTCACATTTCCCCGGTTTTATCCTCATTACATTGGCTTCCAGTCAAATTCAGAATTGATTTTAAAATTTTAGTCTTGACTTTTAGAGCTCTGCATGGACAGGCCCCCCAGTACATCACTGACCTGCTGTCCCCTTACTCCTCCTCCCGCGCTCTTCGGTCTTCTGGTCAAAACCTTCTAACGGTCCCCAAAACTCGTTTTAAAACTCGGGGAGACCGGTCTTTCCAAGCAGTCGCCCCCAGACTCTGGAACGCCCTGCCCCTGTCACTGTGAGTGTACGCTTCTGTTGATTCTTTGAAAAAGCAGCTAAAGACACTTGGGCTTTTTATGTTTTGAATATTTTGTGGTTTTAATTTTTATTCTCATAGTTTTATTGTTCTTTTATTGCTCTTTGTAAAGCACTGTAAAGCAAACGAAAGAATGATTTGACTTGTTGAGAAAACTACACTGATTTCCGGAATTTCCATTTTTACAAAAAAACAGCAAATTGTTTTGAGGCTGATGATCATGGCATATTATTGCTGCTTTTCAAGAAAAGTGTGTCTTTTAATGTGCTCTACAAATAAGAATAAATTGTACAATAAAACATAGACCAGACTGAACTAATCATCTTTGGGAACAGAAACATAGAGAAAGTGTCTGCTGTCACTTCGAGTCTCTTTCTCTAAAATCTAAAAATCAGGTTAAAATTTAGGGGTCAGTCACATTAAGTCAATTACATCATCTGCATTTTATCACCTTAAAAACATTTCCAAAGTCAAAGGGATGATATCTCAACCAGACTTAGAGAAACTTATCCATGCTTTTATCTCCAGCAGGTTAGATTACTGTAACGGCCTGCTCACTGGTCTCTCAAAACGAGGGTTAAGACAGCTGCAGCTTATTCAGAACGCGGCTGCTCGGGTTCTCACCAAAACCAGGAAGTACAACCACATCAGTCCAGTTTTAAAATCTCTGCACTGGCTTCCTGTTGCACAGAGAATAGACTTTAAAACAGCACTGATGGTTTACAGGTCTATTAATGGTTTAGCACCAGAATATATTTCTGACAGTTCCTTTTAAACCTCCTTTAGACTCCGGGAACATATGGGACAGGCTTCTGCTCGTGCCCAGAGTTAGAACTAAACCTGGTGAAGCAGTGTTTAAGTTTCAGCAAAAACCTGAAACATCCTCAACTTTAACAATGTTCAAGGGGAAGTTTTTATCCTGTATTTTGCATGTGTTTTATTTCTGTAAAGCACTTGGCCCGGTGATTGAATTGTGCTATAGAAATAAAATAGTTTTGCCATTGTGTAGTGTTTAAATAAAACTAAAGCACACAACTACAAGTGAAGCAAACTACTTCAAAACCAATTTCAGTATAATTTATGGCACAAGACAAACCTGTGCCATTTAACGACAGACAAGAGGAATTTACAAGCCCAAAAAGGCTCTGCTAGGTTTTATTGCTCTGCCTCCATCTATTGGTGCAGATACAGCACTTTATTAATCTCTGCTTAACAAGAACCTGGCCAATCTAAATACAATGGACTGACATTTATGCTGTACCATTATAAAGACATTTACATTTATTCATTTAGCTGACGCTTTTATCCAAAGTAGAAATACTAGGCTACTTCAGAAGGTTTTCAGCAAACGGATGTATGTGTACCTGAGGTCTCCTGTTTCCTCAAAGGAACATTCAGATAGTGACATATCCACATTCAGAGCACATGAAGTTCTTATTGTCCGAGTGAGTGAGCATGTGTCTCGAGAGGTAGGACTCATCTTGACATCTGAAGCACTTCTCACCAGAAAGACTGAAATACTACACCACAACCACACCAGACCAGGCCTTGACTGTTTCAACCAAGAACATTCACATCATAAAAATCCCTATTATTTCCTCTAGAACTATAATTAGCTGCGCTCTTGTGTATTCTTGTATTTGACCTTTTCTTTGTGTCCATGGGAGGGATGTTCTTAAGTGTGTAGCTCTCAGTCAGTCACAGCAGCTCACAGAACAAAGGGAAATCTGTGATAATGGTGTGTTGTTGGCATGCAAGTGTCCCACAAGCTACTCCAACTCCAACAGGTCAAAGGTCACAGAATGGCAATAGTAGATGTTGACAAGATGGAAGGGGGGTGTTGCGCTCCACAGATGAATATTGGCACAACTGACACCTGTGGAGTTTGACGCATGCCTCGCGGAGCTGCTGGACGCACAGCTTGCTTTGCTGGTGAAGTAGCATTTGCAGGTAGGACACTGGAGACCCAGGTTGGGGAAATGTAAATGTAAGTGTTGGAGGAGCTAAGATAGATATTTTAAAACAGCATAAATTTCTGGAGGTTAAAATAGTTGTGGAGCTCGACTGGAAAGCACACATCGAACATGTTCAAAGTAAATGATCCAAAAGCTTCTACATTCTGACTCAAATAAAACACAGACTGATTGTCTGTGTTTTATTTGACTGTTGCTGAGAATGTTCTCAGGACACATATTCATACATGTCCGGAGAATTTGAGCGGTGATGAGCAGCGGGGGGTGGGTCCACTGTATGGGAGCGAGGAATAAGGCTTAACAAACACAAGACAAAGGAAGGTACCATCTTCTACTTCAAAGATCTGCAGGCATCCAGACATGACTCCTACATTATCTAAAGGTTGGACTCGGTCACCAGCAGGAGTGGAAAAAGTGACTGGACTGAGTTCATAAAGGCAGCTGCTCCAAATGAAGTCCAGAGGATACTGCATTAATGAAAGGTGCAGGTGTAAGTGCGCAGCTGTACGGCTTCTCTCTGGTGTGAATGCAGATGTGTCATGTCATCAATTCTCTGTTTCACATACCAAAACATTTGTAGCCATTTTTTAACAGGATGAGCCCTGGAAGAAAAACAGGTAGGTAGGTCTTTTATATATTATGTAAAGAGAAATGGACCAAGTGTTGATCCTTCTGGGACTTCTGTTTTTGTAAATAAAATAATATGATTTTCCATTGTTAATTATTACACATTGTTCAGGTAAATGTTCTTCTCTGGGCTCTGTTTGTCCTCTCTGGGCAGTTTTAATTCCTGAAAAGAAAGAAGTACAACAGGTGTCTCCTTTAACTGTGTTTTAGGGAGCTTTGAATCTCATTTTAAAGTTGATTATGTGCTTTAGAAAACATGTTACAATTTGTTGAACACTAACAGATCCCTACTCTCTGTTCTCAGGATATCATCACATCTGCACACATCTGCTCGTTAAAGGCGGGACGGCTATTCCTCCTGCCTCCATCTTTGTCAACGTCTCTATTTCAGAGCTCACATGAACAACACAGATCAAACAGGAGGTGTCCAGTTGCAGCTGCTCCAAAAGAGAAAAGTCAGTTATCTAAAGTTCAGGAGCAGGAGGACAACTCAAGCCTGTCTCTTCTTGTTTTGTGCCTAAAATGATCCCGTTTTCTTGTATTTATCACCATTTCTTTGCCTTTTATGGACAAAGACACTTGGTTATTCTGCTACAATAGAAGAAAAACTGTTTCTGTTCAGGATTAATGCAACATAGACAGCAGCCTTTGTAATCCAAAATACAAGAGCCAAAAGAAGCGGCAGTGGCTCAGTGGTAGAGCGGCCGTCCTTCAACCGGAAGGTAATAATAATAATAATAATCTTTATTTTTATATAGCGCTTTTCCACCTACTGTAGTAGGCACTCAAAGTGCTTTACATAGATGAAGCTATTTACCAGTGTTACAGAACACTCACTGGAGGCAATGTAGGTTAAGTGTCTTGCCCAAGGACACAACGACAGTACGTGGGGGAGAGCGGGATGTTATGATGTTTTTTGGAATGTTTCAAGCTGGGATCAAACCACCCGCCCGCCGGTCAAAGGACGGCCGCTCTGCCCACTGAACCTACTACCAGATAGTAGGTTCGATTCCCGCTCTCCCCACAGTTCATACTGTCGTTGTGTCCTTGGGCAAGACACTTAACCCACCTTGCCTTGTATGATTGTGTGAGAATGTGAATGTTGATGGTGATGGTCAGAGAGTCCGTAGGCACAGAATGGCTGCCACGTCTCTGTCAGTCTGCCCCAGGGCAGCTGTGGTTACAGATGTAGCTTACTACCACCAGTGTGTGACTGTGGAGTGAATGAATAATTGATATGTAAAGCATCTTTGTGTCCCCAGAAAAGTGCTATATAAAATTGATGTTATAATAATAATAATAATAATAATAATAATAATAATAAATGTTCGCTCTGTTTAAAACCTTTTTAAAGCATGTTTTCTGGTGGAGTAAGGCTGCTGTGTTTGGCTCCAGCTTTGACTAACTGCACCAGAGACTACTGACCTCTGACCTGTGACAAACTGTAAACTGGTCTTTGTGAAACATGTCTGTAAATAAAATATGTGCATTTTTAGATGAATTTAGAGGAAATTTAAAATTTGCTAATGAGTCTTTTTGAGGACAATAACAATCTGTTAAATGAGAAACTTACAAAATGAAAAAAATGCAAAGAAGAAAGTAGCATTTGGACAAAAACTAAGCCAAAGGTTTGCTCTGGAGCTATGTCATCAAATATAAATATGTCTATGTAAATGTATTTTTAATAAACAGTCTGGATCTGGAAGACCTCAAAGCTGTGGAACTTGCTTTTGAGAGACAGGATTCATAAGTCCTAGAAATCCTGGCCTTTTCTTTTCCAGTTTTGCAGTCATGGAAATAACCTGGAAATGGATGGATGTAATGAATTTGGTCCTGGGAATTTACTATTTTATGCTTTAAATCCTTTTCCACAGTTTTTCTTTTCTCTTGTCTGTAGCTGCTGCTGTACACTCACCACTAGGGGGTGCACTGAAACAAGAAGACTAACAAGAGGACAACTGTCTGATTTGTTTTGATTAAAAGGAACAGTTTAAAGATTATCATGGACACAATATTTAACTTAAACCTCCAGGCGTTTATAATGACTGTTTTTATTTTTTGATCCTAAAGCAGACAGTTTTACATTTATGATTTAGACTAAAGCCAAGACACATTGAGAAAGTGACAAAGAGAAAACAAGCTCATACACTGTGATTGGTTAAAAGAGCTGAACAGAATAAAACACAATAAAATCACTGTCCATAAAGACCTGTACATTTTACAATGTAAATTAAATAACTGTGTTTTATGAGAAGCTCCACTGACTCTAAAAAGTCACGCTAACATTTATAAAGATGTACAGCAGACATATAATACATTATAATACAATATGATCAAAGTCTGATGCTTTAAAACATAATGTAAGTGTGAGGCCTGTGAAAATAATGAGCAGCAATAAAGTCATAATGTAGTCCAATGTGTTCTGAAAGATTAGAACTACAGTCTGCAACATGTCCAACTCAAGGCCCCGGGGCCTAATGTGGCCCTCAGCAATGTTTTATAAGGCTCCAATACATGTATTTCACATCCATCTAAAAAATCCAACAAAAACCTTTTCAAATCCATCTAAAACCAGAACAAATACAAATAAAACCCGTTCAAATCAAACTGAAAACCTCGTCAAATCTATCTAAAACCTTTTTAAAAACATCAAAAACCTGTTCAGATCCAACCAAAACCTGGTCAAAAACATCTAAAACCTGTTTAAAAACATCAAAAACGTCTTCAACTCCAACTAAAACCAGTTTCCATAAAAGGAGTAAATGAATGTTAAAGATAATGTTTGTGAGACTCAAATGGAGATAAAACCTCACATTCAAAATGTAATAAATGTTTCCAAATGCCACAGCCTTCAGCCCCTGAAAGGATTCTTATTGACTCTAGTGACCCCTCAGTACTTTTTAGTTTGACACCACTCATGTATCACCTTTTTATTTGACCATATCTTAAGGAGTTGTGCCACAATATGTCTCCAGACAGAAGTGTTCTTCTTTAGGCTTTACAGTCTATGATTCAGCTTCTTAAACGTTTCCTTGTTTTTCAATGTTATAATGTGCTCACACAGTGAAAATATCCCTCCCCATTGGTCAGGAAGATGTGCTTTGGTGTCTCTTGTTTCGCCTGTACAAGTAGTTCGAGGTGTAGATAAGCTACTGTCTGCAGACGTCCACACTCTGAGGAAGAACTTCCAATTTGTAAGGAACAGGAGATCGCTGATTGGAGGAGGCAGAAACAACGATGGTGTATGGATGGATGCCATTGGCCAAGCTCGGAACATCCCGGATGAGTATAAATTAGCTGATGAAATAGCAGCAGGATTTGAAAATATACCTCTAATTAATGCCATTTTTGCTATTACTCCAAACCAATGTGTAAATTAGTCCATTAGGGATGCTGTAGAAGCAATCCATGAACAACTCTCCCAGACTTCTTTAATGGCTCTACAAAACAGAATTGCCTTGGACATGTTGTTAGCTGAAAGGTCTGCTCTATGTTTGGGGATAATTGTTGAACAGTAATAGCAAATAATACTGCACCTGATGGCTCATTGTCTAAAAGTTTACATAACGTACGCGCCAAGTTTACATAACGTACGCGCCATGGCACTAAGACCATGGCGCCCCCCGAGGCAGACGTGTTTGCCAGCTCCGCGCTGTGTTTTTCGTTCTTTCTGCAGTGCACAAATGCCATGCACTGCTAACATACAACCGACAGGCATTATTGGACATCGCCAACTCACGAAACTTTGTTTTTAGTGGTTCTATTCCGCTGGAGCTGCAGCTCATTGTTCGCCCATACCACCAAAACTTTTACCCCGAGGGCCACGAAGCACCGGTCTCGAGTGAGTTCGCTGACCCCAGGAGAGTGCTTCGGAGACGGCGACGCAAGCGAGGCAAGAGGAGGGCTACATGCTAGGCTAAAAGCTCGCTAGCCGACCACCGCTACCCAGCCTCCTGTTAGCGAATGTCGTTCCTGGAAAACAAATTGGACGAGCTACGAGCCAGGATTTCAACCCATCGGAAATCAGAGAGTGCTGCGCCTGATTTTCACGAGACCTGGCTCTCAGACAAGGTCCGGACAACGCCATTCAGCTACAGACTCACTCGCTTCACCGAGGCGACCGAACGGCTGCATCCGGTAAGTCTAAAGGCGGCGGTGTGTGTGTGTTTGTAAACAACTCGTGGTGCGAAGATATACAGACTGTTGACGAGCACTGTTCACCAGATGTGGAGTTATACTGCTGAAGTGCCGTCCGTATTATCTACCGAGGAATTTACTGCTGTGTTTTTGGCGCTGTTTACATCCCCAGTGCTAACGCCACAGCAGCACTCAGCAAACTCCATGGCGTCATCAGCGCGCGTTAGAAGCGGCTCATCCTGGCGCTGTTTTTATTGTTGCTGGTGACTTCAACCACTGTAGTTTGCGGACTGTATTCCCCAAATACCACCAGCATGTTGACATTCCCACCCGTGATAAAAACACTCTTGACCACGTCTACAGCAACATACGTGGTGCATACAGGGCTGCACCCCGCCCCCACTTCGGACACTCGGACCACATCTCTTTGTTCCTGTACCCTGCTTACAGACAAAGACTGAAACAAGCACACCCTGTCACCAAACAGATCAAACTCTGGACCCGGAGCGAGATCACCCTGCAGGATTGTTTTGCACTGACAGACTGGGATGTGTTTAAAGCTGCAGCCACTGTGGAGGACTCTTCCATCAGTGTACAGGATTATGCTGAGTATGTGTCTGGGTACATCAGCACTTGTGTTGATAACATCGTGCCCACCATACAAATCAGGAAGTTTCCCAACCAGAAGCCCTGGATAAACAGTCAGGTACGTCACATGCTGCGTGCTCGCTCTCTTGCATTTAGATCAGGCAATGAGAACGAGTACAAAGCTGCGAAGTATGGACTGAGAAAAGCCATCACAGCGGCCAAGAGGCAGTACAGAGAGAAGCTGGACAGCTTCTACTCTACTGCGGATTCAGGGCGGATGTGGCAAGGCCTGCAGCACATCACAGACTACAGGACCACCACCAACAACATCGCATCAACAGACAGCCTGCCGGATGACCTCAACAATTTCTACGCCCGCTTTGAGGCTCCCAGCAACACTGCAGAGAGGAGCTCACACACACCTGGATCACCCAACCCCCTCCCTCCACCAACCATCTCAACAACACAGGTACACAGAGCTCTGAGGAAGATCAACCCCGCAAAGCAGCAGGACCAGACAACATTCCTGGGCGGGCCCTCAGAGCATGTGCCAACGAGCTGGTTGATGTTTTCACCTCCATCTTCAACCTCTCCCTCAGCCAGCGCATTGTACCACCATGCTTCAAGACCACGACCATCGTCCCCTGCCCAAGAAGAACCCACCCACCTGCCTGAATGACTACAGGCCAGTGGCACTCACTCCAATCATTATGAAGTGTTTCGAGAGTGGTGCTGGCCCACATTCAGAGCAGCATACCGACACCATTGACCCCTGCAGTATGCCTACCGCCCAACAGGTCCACCTCGGATGCTATCGCTACTGCTGTCCACTACTCCCTGTCACACCTGGAGAACAAGGACTCATACATACGGATACTTTTATAGATTACAGCTCCGCCTTCAACACGGTCATCCCACACAAACTCACCCACAAACTGTCCACACTTGGTTTGCACCCCACCCTCTGTGACTGGCTCCTAGATTTCCTGACTGGCAGGCCTCAGTCTGTCAGGATTGGTAATAGGACTTCAGCCAGCACCATCACAAACATTGGTACTCCACAGGGCTGTGTACTCAGCCCCATCCTCTACACCCTGTACACCTCGACTGTGTCGCCTCTCACAAGGACAACATCATCCTGAAGTTTGCTGGCGACACCGCAGTGATAGGGCGCATCGCTGGCGGTGTGAGGCAGCTTACAGGAGGGAGGTGGCCAGTCTGGTGTCATGGTGTGAAGACAACAACCTCACCCTCAACACGGACCAGACAAAGGAGATGATAGTGGACATGAGGAGAGAGAGGAGAACGCCTCAGCCACTGTTCATCCGGGAACTTGAAGTGGAGAGGGTGAGCAGCTTCAAATACTTGGGTGTCCACATCAATGAGGACCTCACTTGGACACCTCACATCACGCAGCTGGTCAAGAAGGCTCAACAGCGGCTGTATTTTCTGAGGAGGCTGAGGAAGTTTGGCATGTCGCCCAAGATCCTCAGCAACTTCTACAGCTGCACCATTGAGAGTGTCCTGACCAGCTGCATCACTGTGTACGGCAGCACTTCTGCCATGGACCGCATAACGCCTGCAGAGAGTGGTGAAGACTGCACAGAAGATCACCAGGACTCCACTGCCCTCACTGCAGAGCATCTACCACCGCAGAGTCCACAGAAGAGCTGCTTCCATCCTCAAAGACCCCTCCCACCCCCAACATGGTCTGTTCACACTTCTACCCTCAGGACGGAGGTACAGAAGTGTGAAATGCAGGACTTCCAGAATGAAGAACTCATTCTTTCCCTCTGCCATAAGACTCCTAAACAGCAGATAGGAGTCTACATTCACAATCACAACATTACATGAACAATTGTTTACCTACTGCACTACCTCACTTTACTTTACACCGTCACTTTACACCATCACAACTGCACTACCTCACTTTACTACTTTACTCCTTTTGCCCTCTTGTATTTTTTTTGTATATTTGTATTTTTTGTACTGCATTATTATCACTTGTATATTTGTCTTATTTTTTTTTTTTTTTTTTTTTTTTTTTATATTTTTACTTACTTGTGTGACATTTTACTGTGGACGGCAAAGTAAGAATTTCATTGTACAGGGAAACATGCTTTCTGTCTGTACACATGACAATAAACACTTTGAATCTTGAATCTTGAATCTTGAATCTTGCGATTGAAATGAAGGAATTGGTATTACCAACCCAATTTCTGACTGGTTTACCAAAATGTTTGGGAGATGGGGCCAGTTGATGGGCAGTGCCTTCCTGGCCATTTTTGGAATGATTATGATATTCATATTTTGTGGATGTATATCTTTTTTAAGAAGCATGGGACCCTGATAACCATGAAGGAAGGAAAGGGTGCCTCCTTCTGCTAACCAAGCAATGCAGGAGAAGGCACCATTGCTGGAGGAGGATGATCTCGGTGTTCCCACACCCCTGGAAGAAGAGGACAGCATATAATAGGGTGATTCACACTACATATATAAATGTATAGGTTTTTACCACTGAGCCTTTATGTATTAAAGATTTTCAGGTATATTTAATGAAAGGGGCTCAGACGGTGACACATGAGACAGGCTGATGTGGTTTGGGGAAAAGAGCAGAACCTGAACAAATGAAAAATAGATTCATCAGTTTGCTACAGAGGACTTTTTATTATTTCATTTTCAAACAAGTGGGATTTTGAGAAGTATGTCTGGACACGGAATCTGATGGCGACAGGTGAACTCACACAGGCTGCACCTGAGCGACTGGTCCTCCTCTTTGTGCTCTTTACAAATGTGTTGGGCGGGGAGTTTTTTAGTTTTGGTTGGAAATGAGCACAGCTGACAGTTTAGAGGAGATTTCTGAAGGTCATTTGTTCTGGAAGATTCCTGACAAAACTGTTTTGTTGCTTCTGTGATGGGGATATGGAAACAAAGCTCTAAGAACCAAGTGGAAGAACCAGTTTAGATTCATTATATCCCGTCCTACTGAGAGATGGATGTTTTCCTCTGAATTTAAGAGGAACAGAAAACAACATGCTTGTCCTTTGAGCACTCATACTTCAGACACACCTGCAGATACATGTGTGCTTATGAGGACAGAGTCAATGCTGGTTGGGAGTGTTTTATTTATGTTTTATTATTTCATCACAAATCGAAACTAAAGTCAGACAACACACTGGTTGGACCTGTGCTCAGTTTACTGAGTTGGTTTGGAGCCAGGGGTGTGAGCGCTGATAAAAAAACAGGTTTAGTTTCAAACACGGGACTGTTGACACAGAACAATGTGAAGGATGTGTGTGAGATACACACTTGACTGAATATCTTCTTTCTTAATATGCACTAGAACTAGACACCCCCAGGTTTAAACAGAAGCAGAAAACAAAAACAGTTTAGCATCATGTAGCAATTGATTCAAAGATTATAAGAACTAAATATTATTCTTAATTAACAGCAGAAATATGAAAACAAGTGCCAGTTTAAATCAAAATCTAGCTCTTCATTTGCATAGCACATTATAATTGACATGTTATTTGCTAAATAATCCTCTTTTAGCACTCCTCCTGGAAAACACCTTTTGTTGATGAATAATAGATAATAATAATAAAGTGAGGCGTGTCTTGAACAAACAGAAAGCAGTGACAGGAGAGAGACACGACCGACTCGGACTCACACTCAACACTTTTATTTATTTACATTAATGATTCTGATAGTCTGAAGTCTGCTAACATGAGGATACATAAAATACTGGCTGAAATTCATAATCTAGGGTAAGTTTTATTTTCTTAAAAATAGATTGTGAGTTTTGTCATCTTCATTATTTAATGTGAAATCATTAAAGTACAAATCCAGCCTGGTCAAAATAACTCCATGGGAGTTCATTTCAACCCTTTTTTTTTCTGTGTTTATAGTTGACCACTCAAATTAGAGTTAACGTTACTCTGTTTGGAGAGTTGTAGTCTAACTTTCAGTGAATAATAACTCTTAATACTGTTAAAATATAAGATTTACTAACACCTCCTCCTACCTAAATTATTTTAAGTCTCATTTATAGTTGACCTTTGACCCTCTACATTGTTGTCTGTTAACTATTGAAGAGTTGTTCTACTTTAACACTATTAGGTGTTTATTCATAATTATACACCTTCAAATTATATGTGATGAAAGGAAGAGACAATGGTGTATCTAAAAATAAATTTTGTAAAAATATGCACAACAAAAAAAAGATGCATACAATAATGTTTGTTTATTTTGTTATACTTTAAACCGGGGGCGGCAGTGGCTCAGTGGTAGAGCGGCCGTCCTTCAACCAGAAAGTAGTAGGTTCGATTCCCGCTCGCCCCACAGTTCATACTGTCATTGTATCCTTGGGCAAGACACTTAACCCACCTTGCCTCCAGTGTCCGTAGCACTGGTGTATGAATGTGTGTGACTGTAGAGATGTGTTTGGTGGTGGTAGGAGAAGGTTGAGCACCGTTTGTGTGGCAGCCCCCATCTCTGTCTGCCCCAGGTGTGAATGGGGTGAGTGGAAGCATGATGTAATGCGCTTTGGGTGCCCGAAAAGGGTGCAAAAATGCGCTATATAAATTCATTACCATTTACCATTTAAACCAGATAATTTGTTATGGCCAATGGCCCAGGAACCGGGAGACTCCAATGCAAAACCCCATACACAGGCAAAGAGTTAAATTAAAGTTTATTGGTCCAACAGGTACAAAACAAAATCCAAGGAACAAGGAACAACCAAGGCTAGGGTCCGAGCAGAACAATCCAGGAATATGATGCAAGCAAAAACCAGACTAAGGAAAACAATAAAACCTCCACAGAAAACACAGACTACGGTAGAAAAGACACTGGGAAACACAAAACAGACTCACGGGTAGGGAGCCGAGGACCTGGCCCTGAACAGAGGAACACACAGGTTTAAATAGACACAGACAACAAGGGACAGGTGAAACACATCAGGGCGGAGCAGGCAATCACACAGAAGGGAAAGACACAAGGCAGGAAGTCAATCAAAAGACACAGACAGGGTCAAGACATTTCACAATAAAACCAAAACTCTAATACAAGCTGAAACAAAATCAGATACACAAACCAAACTGAAAATCAGACAATAAAGAAACCACTAAGATACTTAAAAGAACCATAACATCAAACAAAACAGACTACTTAAACAAACATGAATCCTGACATAATTATTGTTTCCCAAGGGACACATTAGAATCTGGGACTTTTGTGGAGGGCCGGGCCAACACAGGGAACTCACTTATGCTCAATAAAAACGCATTTATTTTGCCTTTAGGAAAGATATTTACAGTTTGGAGCATGTTTTAGGAGAATTCACTGCAGAATATTAAAAAATATATATATGCGGGGAACATTTTATCATGAATTCTAGCATTAATTCATGCAGGAATCATGCATTAAACTAATTAATGATATTTTCATCCTAACCCTAACCGAAAACCTAAGGCTAACCTTAACCTTATGCTTGTACTCATGCAAGATTCATGCATGAATTCATAGATTTGTACATGAATTCATGCATAAATTCATAAAATAAAATGCACCCCTACTCTAAAGTATTACAATATATGCTGCGTTTCATTATTAATAAAATATTAGTAAATGCTTGGCGGGCCAGATTAAACTACCCAACGGGCCACCTGGTTAAGGATGCCGTTAACCAGGTTCTGGAAAACAGCCAGGGCATTAGTGAGTCCGAAGGGCATGACCAAGTATTCATAGTGACCAGAAGGAGTGTTGAACAGCGTCTTCCATTCGTCTCTCTCCCTGATGTCGGGAGATTGGGACCCCGTCAGGCAGAGACATGGTGGTAGCTCCAGGAAGAGGGCTAGGAACCCCAGCAGACTGGAGGCACACCCAGTGACACATGTTCCTCCAACCTAGTGTCCCAGTCGAGATGGAGGTCATGGCGCCTGAGCAAGCCCAGAATAAGCGGGATCCGAGGAGACTTAATCAGGTGGAATTAGATTGTCTCCTGGTGGTTCCGAGATGAATAGTGTCTGGGTTGGGTTGGCCTGAGTCACAGTGCCTATGAGATGACCGTCTAAGGTTCAGGCCGGGACTGGCCAGTCCAAGGGAACCTGGGAAATCCCCAACTGGACGGCTCAGTGTCCATGAGATTTGCATCAGCTCCCGAATCAATAAAAGTGGCCAATGTCTGTGGACCGTCCAAGAGGAGAAGCTTGGAGTGGACAAGAGGTCGTCCATCTTGAGAGACATCATTCATCAGGCTCAACAATAGCAGACTAGAAGCCACCACAAGACCTGCACCCCCACAGTACAGGCAGAGACTCAAATGACGGCGACAAATCCTTTCTTTGGGAGAGAGGCGTGTACGGCCCACCTGCATTGACTCGGAAGCATCCGGAGGGATTTGGTTATCGGCGGTAGTGGCCGGGACTAATCAGAGTTGAGGGCGATTCAGCAGATCCACTCGAGGTGGCCCCCGGGATGACCAATCCTGCCGGCGGACGCAGATTTGTTGGTGAAGCCAGTTGGCTTAGCGGAGTTCCTGTGGGAGGTCACGGGAGACGAGCTCAACATTGTAGGGCATCTTCAATAACTGTGAAGCAGTTAACAACCCTCTCTGCGTTGCCTGAGTTCATCCTGGCCAGATTGTCCTGCTACGTGTATCACAGGACTCAAACGCTCAACACAGAGAGGGTTCAGAACAAACTTTATTGATACTAGTGAATAGCCGACAGCAGGGAATCAGGACTGGAGCTGGAGCATATTACTGGAGCTAAAACTGTAGCACTGGACCGGCTCTTGAACTGACACTGGAGCCAAAGCTGGAACTGGCAACAGAGCTGAAGCATTGTACCGGAGCTGGAACTCTTAAACCGGACGCTGGCGCTGGAGCATAGGTAGGTATCGAGCTGGAGATCTGGCTGGACTCTACTAGAGGAAGTAGACCCAATGTTCAAGCAGGAATCCGCTGAACCAAAGCCGGTAGAAGAAACTGGTAGCAGGAACAGGTATTGGGGAGTGTTAAAGTAAAGAGTAACGGCTAAAAATAAACTTATGTCTCCTGTCAATCTGCTCGGTTACACTAGCCTACCACGTTGGGTGACCATACGCCCGTTTTAGCCGGAACAGTCTCGTTTTTAAACCCCCTGTCCTGTGTCCCGGGGAATATCTTCAAAAACACTAAAAAGTCCCACTTTTTCGGTCTTTCTGTTCTGATTGTCCCATTTTTTTTTGTCTGTTTATAGACATTCCTGCGGTCAGCAGGCCAATTGCACGCTCCCACAAAACATCTGTGGCATTGTGCTGTGATAAAACTGCACATTTTACAGATTTAAAGATTTGTGAATATTTGAGAAAAATAGAAAAGCTCATGAAGTGGGCAAGTATTGTGTCAAAAAAAATTCATTATAAATAAATGTATTAAACTATGAACAGCTTTAATATTAGTGCAATGTGTATCAACAAAATACATAACATGTAATACTGTTATAAGAATTCTATATGTCTAAAAGAATTCTATATCCTTATATTATCCAGAGAGACACGGAGACAGATTATATTATAAAAAGCGAAAGGCCAGGTTTTATTCCTTGCAAGGGAAGCAAAGTACACAGATATATACAAAAGGTACATAGTGCGTTTTGCTTACAGAGGTAAGCAAAACATTACATTTTATATCACTAAAGTGGGGGCTGTCAGTGGGAGGTGTATCTTGCATACACCCTCCCCTCAAGGCCCCAGCTCCAGGCTCCAGGTGCAGAAGTCCTCCGGCAAGCCATGTCTTTCGTTATGTCTACACCATGCTTGGAATAACATGGAGGACACAACATGATTTGACATGACCTGTAGAGAACTATGAGCACCAACTAACTATAAACAATATACACAATTATAAGAATAAAATTCTTATAACATTCCCCCCTCTTTATGCTGATAACAATTAGCATAAACAACCTACTAGCTTGAGTGTGTTATAAACTATGACAGAAGCGAAAACCCAGCAGGGCGTTGACCTAGCCAGAAGAACATTTTGACCCATTGGTAAAATGACCTAAAGCTGGGAAAAACTCTTCTATCCACCCCTTGCCCCAAAGCGGTGACAAAACACAAACATCAAGCATCAAACGTATGTAATCACTTCAAATGATTAACTTACAACACATGTCAGAACAAACACAACAAATGATTATAATGGAATATGTTTCAAATCAAATGGGAACCCACAGAGTAATGCACTGATTCTTCAAAGTCAAATTCTTTAAAGTCCATAAATCATAAATGTCCATAAATCATAAATCAAAACACAGTGTCACTCCAAAATAAAGTAGAAAAATTTGCCAGGGGTTAAGCTGGTCGACCCATTGGACTCAAGATCTCTGGCCTGTCCCTGCCTGTTCATTTCTGTCCCTGTAACGAAAAGAAAAACACATGGAGTGAGACATATGCACATTCATAATGATTAAAATCAATTCTCTTCAGCATAATCAATTCAATGAACCATACGGCCCTTAGGTCTGTAGTATGATCCGTCCTGGAGCTGTTGTCCCGTTGGTGTTCATGCAAACAATAACGTCCCTCAGATATCAAAGTGTTCATCTGAGGTCAAAGCCTTGACCTTAGTCGTTTGGCAGGTGCATGTCCAGGAATGTTGACCCAGCAATGGCCACATTCATCACTCTCACCAACAAGCTCCGGTACATGTAAAGTAACACAAACAAAAGTTATTAGACAATGGAAGTGCAACAACAAGTATATGCACTGTATCTCAATACAGATTCTAAAATCCCAGTCAGTTTTCCAAATATGTTTTAAAGCCAGGTCAAAATTAATTTCTCTATTCCAGAATATTCTAATTCCTCTGTTAGAGTTTGAAGTCCTTTCTCAAAGACTTTAGTTCTGCTGTAACTAGTCCTGTGTTACTTTGGAGGAAATCCTTTTGTAGACCCCCCTCTTCAGCTAAAAGCATGCTCAGTGCTATTTTGTTCTGTCCAGTCCTTGGATCAGTTTTCTCTCATTTCCAGTTTTAATTAACAGTTACAGCACCTCTTGTGTAATTCATAAACCTTTGTTGTTTATAAATATACTTAATATAATCCACATTTTCATAAATTGTCTCAAATGGTAAACATTCAAATCCTAATGCTAATTTAATTTTAGCCTTATATTCATTCATGACACCTTCGAAGGACACCTCTGTTGTTGATGTAAATGGAGCTCTCAAATGAACCTGAGGGAGCTGCTGTTTGGCTCCTAAAGTGTGAGTTTCCACTCACGATGTTCTCCGTCACATTGTATGTGAACACAAATAAAACGAGGATCCTTTAAGGACGCATGTTTCCGGTCAGCAGGCAACGCTGGTCTAATGGTCTTACTTTCACAAAACCTCCAGACTTCTGCTTTGCACTGCACCTGTCCCTGATCTCTACGTTTGTCAAGTTCAGAGTGATGTCACAGGAAGTCATGTGACTCCCGTCACTAGCCCTGGTCACAGGTGTACTTCCCTTCACAGGTGTAAACCAAGATGATATAAGTTCAAAGAACTATGTTAATATTAGCTCTTACTGGTGGTGGCTATATTAATTGTCAAAACTCCTTTTCTGAACTGGTATACTTGTTGTAGTTGGCTTCCATCCAAATAAAGAACAAACAAACAAATCAGAACGTTCTCTGACATTATAGACCCATAGAAAGTGCCTCCTAGGTTTTCGTCAAACGAAACCATAAAAGCTCTTAAAATGATCAAACCATAAAGTTGAAACAGCAGATAAACCCTGTTTCCACAGATATGGTCTGCTGGAAATCTACTTTAATCTGAAAAGGTTTAATCAGACTAAACAGTGCTTCTCCAGAAAAGTCCTGTCAACTTTCTTTATTTCATTATTTGATTTAAACTTTTAACTGTATTAAACACTGTTGTTTCAGCCTCATGCCAACCATTAGGTTAACCAAGCATCCCTTCAGCACTTTAACACAGCTTTGTTTAAACCTTCATCTCCCCCCTTTTTGAGACGTGGTACAACCATGGCTCAAAATACCAAAAAAATGAAACAAAAATCAAAAATAAAATCAAAACAGATTGGTTTTTCCCAATTACCACCTTAAATTGTTATTTCATTAATTAGCATTTCTAATTATTCATCTTCTTTATGTTTTACAAATAGCATCACTTTTGTTTATGTTCTATTTAAAACTTAACTTTGTTTAGTTCAGTTTTATTTTTAGTTACCATTAGTTGTAGGTCTTTACCTGTAACTGTAATTGGTATCTTCCACAACTTGACAAATTTTTACTCAGTTGATGCAAACATAAATAATTTATATAGATCAGAACTGGTTTCTCATGATCTATTTTCACAAACCTTTAAACATTCACCTTTAATTCACAATTTATTTCACATGTTCTTTTAAATTAGAATATTCTCAAAATATTGTTTAATTTACTCTCAAATTACTTTCTTTAGAAAGAAAACACACATTTTCTTACTTCAAAACAAAATTTCTTAATCACCCTTGGGTTCAGACCCCTCCCTCTGGGGTTAAACCAGTAACAGCAGCATGTCTCAGCTGCTTGAACACTCCACAAAGCCTCTGCTCTGTTCACTCTGCTTTCCTCCAAAACACCATCACCTTTGTGATTGTCGTTTTTTTTTTTAAATGAAAGACCAAACATAAAATCAACAAATTTCCTCTCAAATTCTGCTTTATTTTTAAATAAAATTTCTTCAGGATTTTGTTCAGTATAGATTTGTTCTATACTGTCTCCGTAAAACTCAGTTTTACCACCAGGTGCTAAATACAATAAACCAGTTTGTTTTTGTATTTTTCCCATATTAATTTAAACGTAACATAAAACAATTTCATCAATTACTATTTTTATGTTTCCCCTAATTTGGCGTTCAGATGCCACATAAAGAATTCACCTCACTCAATGTTAAACAGAACCTTGAAACATCAAGTGTAAAATCAAAATAACGTGTCTCTCTTTATTTATTCAAATTCACCAAAATTGTAATCAGTAACTATCATTAATGTTCATTTAATAAAATGTAACATCTCAACCTCTTTTTATTCTCTTTTTCTTTAGGTTACAAAGACCCAAAGTTTGATCAAAACCCAAACCAAAAACAACGTCTAACGTCTGTTCAAAAGGACCTTGTGTTAGTCCCTGTACTCCAAAAAAAAATAAATTCTTAAATCACTTCGAACAGTGATTAAACCCAGCGAGCCATTTGCATAAGCTCTTAAACTTTAACAATTCACCTTGTTAGTTTAACAATTATCTTTTTTATTCACTTATTTTTCATTAACTTTAATTTTTCAAATAAAACCTTTAAGATCATTTTAACAGTTTGAACTGTTTTAACATAGATATGTTTTTAATCACCAAAACCAGATTACCAATTTACATTACAGTTTAAATCTTTATTGCATAGATGACACCATACATTAATTATAAAGTACCAAAATAAATAATGATTATTATTTATTTTGAACTATCTTCATTTCAATTCTCCAATTACTTAAACTTTAAGGTTTTCTTTTCCAAAACCATATTCAATCTCATTAATTGAATCGTTTAGTTTACCAAATCATGTTTCATAGATTCAATAAAACTCAAATGTGGACTTTATTCATATCAACAGACCTGTCAGAAGGTCAAACAGTTTTCATAATTAAGTATCATAAACTTTATTTAACACATTAGTTCAGTGCAATCTGTTTCTGTCACTGACATTTATAACTCAGTATTCTTCTCAACATTAAAAGTTTGTTTAATGTAAAGGCTCCCACACTGTCTGTGGAGCCAAAAAACAAAAACCCAAAACAAAACATTTCTCGCTCTTGGGAGCAAAAAAAGGAGGGTGCTGTGAAGCTCCTGTTACATTGACTTGCATAGAATGTTATCTTGTTTTTAAACATTCCTGTGAATCCAAAACAGTGGTTGTTTTGAATCCACTTTCTCCATTTTCACACTTTGTTAGAACCAAACCAGAGAAATACATATAAAATGCCACTTTTCTTCATCTAGGTTCTGGTAACCTGGTTCTCTTTTAAATATAAGCTTATGGCCCATAACTATAAAGTTATATTATCTTTATAAACTTACTCTGCACAATTCAACTTTAAGACACATATTTAAATTCTTCCAATTACAAAGTATTCATTTTCATTCTTTTATTGGCGTTATACCGTGTGTTTGAACCACACTGATATTAGGGACCTCTATTCGTTCTCTTACTAATAGATACACAACATTGTTTAGCAAAACATCAATCACTAATTTTATTTTAGATCCAAGTGTTGGATCTTTAACTTCTTTAAACCTTTAATGTTCACATTTCTATGTCACATAAAATACAAAACCAACTCTGTTCTTTAACAGAATACTCATTATTTTCTCTCATAAACCAAAATCACATCCTTCTCTGTAGATGTGTGTCTCATGTGTCTGTGTTTGTGTCTTTATGTGTCTGTATTTACATGTGTTTATGTGGGTGTATTTACATGTGTTTATGTGTCTGTATTTACATGTGTTTATGTGTGTGCCGTTACATGTGTCTTTATGTGTCTTTATGTGTTTATGTACCTGACCTGTTAGTTGAAGCGGTCAGTTCATGAGGTCATTCCCTCGTCTCTCGTCTGGACCCAGTTTCGACCTCCTCCTCCTCCTCTCAGTGCCCTCTCGTCTGTCACGCCCACCTCCACCTCGCTCGTCTCCAATGGCAATTGTGCATTTTCCTCAGAGAAATACATTACATTCATATTAATTTCACGTTTCATCCAATTTGCAAACACACTTTACAAATACCTTTTTGGTCAATCTCAATAGATCAAAATTTAAAACAAATAAACGATTGTCTGAATTCGTTTATCTTACCGCTTCTGTGTTGCTGCTGCTGGTCTGCCAGCCTTTTCCTTTTTTTTTCAGCCGAAAAGGAGCATGTGGGAGGTGGGGTGCAGAGGAAGGTTTTTGGAGAGGACACTGTTTTCCGGAGGGAGGGAGGCCGATACCTAGATGCTCCAGAAACATTTAAACAAAATACAAATGATTAGTGTTTTGAAGTACATGCGTGTACTTCTTTCAAAAATCTCTTCTCTACTTCTCTTTTTTTTTTTTAACTAGAAAAATAGCTTATGGAAGTTACCTTTCTCTCTCTCATGTTGTTCAAACTTTCTCTAAACAAAAACATTACTTTTGTTCTGATTCACATCATTAGACTCATTCTTCATCCAACAATGGCCCATTCATAACACATTTATTCTCTCAAACACACCTTTATCTTTAACTTTTAGGTCAACAATTCTCAGTATTGTCAACAATTCTCAGTATAAGCCCCGTCACTTTCAGTGGGCTTTTTCTCTAACTCACCGCGTCACCAGCAGTGAACATTTTTCCAGCAAAAGCTCGTGGGCTTTTAAAAATCACCGCTTCACCAGCAGTGAACACTATCGTGAGCCTACGTCTTCCTATACGTCACGTCCAAGCGACTGGACTCCAATCTCACCATTAACCATAGGTTTGGCAGGGTCTCGATTAAAGAGTCAGCTCGAGCTTTTCCTGTGCATATCCCACACTTCCCGTGTGAGTGTCGCACCATAAACCAACAATACTAGCTATGCAAGGCAGTTCGATTGTGGCGTATTACGATCGTGATTATTAATCTAAGATAAATTCCTGTGCTCTCTAGACAAGCTCTTTAGACCTTATACCTCTTATTGTAATCAGCTGCTCTATCTATCTCATAGATTCCGCACTTGTCATGGCCAATGAACTCCCCGCGCGTTCCGTTTCAAGAAACACCTGAAGACTTACAAAGCATAAGGTATCTATCAAACTAAAATCCAGCAAGACAACAAGCTTTAACACAGATTAACATCAGAATATCCCGTTTACAATCTCACCATAAACCACGCAGGCAGGGTCTCGACTGAAACACATACTTTTTCCCAGCTTTCAATCTCACCATAAACCATATAGGCAGGGTCTCGACAAAGCGTTATCAGCGTTTAAGAATCTCCTATGCTGGCCAGCCTCATGGAAAAACATCAACTATTGGTGATGTAACTTACATGCAGCCCACTCAGCACACGCCAGATTTCCAAAACTAGCTACTTCCGGAAGCTTTGGTAATTACAAACTCACACACACACACACCAAAAATAAATTAAACAGCTGTTTACCTGAATTTTCAGTCCAATAGTCCAGTTGTTCCGCAGCCAGACTGTCTTTTCTGTTCTCTCGTCTCTCTGCTCTTCTCATTTTTTTTTTTTCCAGTCCAGATCTCGTCATCGTGCTCACACACACAGAGAGGATATCTGGCCCTTTACTGCTAAATAGCACAGCTTGGGACTTACAAGAAATGCTTTGTTTTTGCATTTCCCCGTGCACGTCAGTTCACCTCTTTGTATGAGAAACACGAATATTGAGATCCGGGTCACGGCACCAAATGTTATAAGAATTCTATATGTCTAAAAGAATTCTATATCCTTATATTATCCAGAGAGACACGGAGACAGATTATATTATAAAAGCGAAAGGCCAGGTTTTATTCCTTGCAAGGGAAGCAAAGTACACAGATATATACAAAAGGTACATAGTGCGTTTTGCTTACAGAGGTAAGCAAAACATTACATTTTATATCACTAAAGTGGGGCTGTCAGTGGGAGGTGTATCTTGCATACACCCTCCTCAAGGCCCCAGCTCCAGGCTCCAGGTGCAGAAGTCCTCCGGCAAGCCATGTCTTTCGTTATGTCTACACCATGCTTGGAATAACATGGAGGACACAACATGATTTGACATGACCTGTAGAGAACTATGAGCACCAACTAACTATAAACAATATACACAATTATAAGAATAAAATTCTTATAACAAATACATATACATGTAACTGAGTAAAAATAAAAGTAAAGTGTTTTTTTTACAAATCAGTTTAACTAAAAGTTAAAATTAAGTTTGGTAAATGAATAAAACTGCTCTCTACAAACTGATTGGACTCATTTCAGCTTTACCTTTTTGAAGTGTAGGGTTTGAAAAATGAAAAGCTGAGTGTGTTTTTTATTTTTTATTTTAGGGGTTGGAATTCCAGCTTGTTCCGGCCAAATCAAGGTAATGCATTGTTGTCTTTATGCAGGTGGTCTCATTTGTTCAAGATTCAAGATTTTTTTTATTCGTCACATACAAAATTATATACAGCATATATAACCAGCAGTGAAATGTGAGTCAGGTCCGCTCCATGGACAGTGCAATTATTAGGAAAACACACAGATGAAAATATACATAAATGTAGCTATGTAAGAATGAGATAAAAGTAAACAATAAAAAATATAAGAATAAAATCTAAAAAATATAAAAAGTGTGTAATGTGGGAATAAATCTAGATCGCAAAATAATGTACATGAATGTAAACTGTAGACTTAAAATATTAAAAAATGTACAGGGATGTACAGTGTGCATATATGCATTTAGCTGTGGTCTTAAATATTAAGAATCGCATGAAGGTGCAGGAAGCAAATGTGCAAAACAGTTTGTAGCAAAACAGAGTGACACTGTCAGTGTGTCAGTGTGAGGTAGCTGGTTTAGAATTCAAGAGCCTGATGGCCTGTGGGAAAAAACTCCTCCTTGTTGACTTTCATTTATAAATGTATTCTTGGGCTCCTCCCATCTTACCTCTGCACATACATGCGTAAAAACCAACAACAGTATGCTCTGCGTTCTCAGAAGAACATACTGATGGTGGTTAGAGTCAGAACAGAGTTGGGTATGGCAGTATTTCAGTAGCTGCCCCCTGTGCATGGACTGACCTGCAAAAGGACTTAAATCTATCTGAAGTTCTGAACTTGTGACTTTAGAATTTAAATCTATTCTAAAAAAGTGTGAACAAAATGGAAAATGTAACTTTTTTTGTACTTGCACATTGACTTTGATTTTGTAACTTTTGATTGTAAATATTATTATTTGTGTTTTTGTTAATGTCTTTTATTTGTCTGAAACTGTATGTAATGCTGTCGTCTTGACCAGGTCACTCTTGGAAAAGAGATTTTTCCCCTGACTAAATAAAGGATATAATAATAATAATGTTTATTTAATACATGACAGTTGAGTCATTGCTAATTTATAAAAAAAATTACTAAGACACATTTCTTGAAATATTTTTCTGTAAACCCCAAACAAAACTTCTGACCCCTAAACAAATCTGATGAAACAAAACATTGTTGTCACATTCTGTCGTCAAAAAGAACACACCACAGAGCAGGCCCCGCTGAGCAAAATTCTATGGGAGAGGCTTGTTTTTTTGGAGCAACAATGTATTAAATGTTTTATGATTGGTGTGACTCCAGGGGGCGCTGTTGCAGATTTCAGCGTCTGTTTATTAAACATTTTGATTTTGGACCCACTCTCTTGTGTTTGTGGTCTGTACAAAGGCAGGAGAACATAAGTCACTAAATGTGACAGTGACAGCTGTTGTCAGAACATGTGACCGAACTGGAGTCAAACATTGAAATCATTTTCTATCATTATTCAAACAGCTTTTAATGAACTACCCACTGATAAGGTTAGGGTTAATGTTCCTGTTTCGGGGCAGTAGATGATATGTGTAAATCTGCAACAGCGCCCCCTGGAGTCACAGATCTCAGTTAGTCACAGTTCTCGGTGTAAAATCTGTTTGTGTCATTTTCACACTCTACAGTGTTTTTCTTTGTGGCTTTGGCGTCCTCAACCTGGACATGACCTGATACTGGTGTAACCTAGTGTCTTGTGTGTCGACTATTTCCCATCAGGCCACAGTCCAAACAGACACTGGCACTGGCACAGACATGGACACGTTGGAGGAAGAGGAGGAGGAAGAGGAGGAGAAAGAGGAGGAGGAAGAGGAGGGTGTGGACAGTCTCCAGAAGAAAGACAAAGACTGTTACAGGGTAACCTCCACTCACAGCTGCACTCACTGAAGAAATCAACTGATAAACAACAGAGTGTTGATTTTCACACTGGAGTGTATGATGTGTATGATCCACTTTGACAAGATCTGTATTTACATTTAAAGGAGCCGTATACACGACTGGATTCAACATAACACTGAGAAAACACTGAAATGTAAAGGGCCTGCTGTGTTTTTAACGTCACATTTCATTCTGCAACACAATAGAGTCACTTACATCGACAAAATAATACATAAATGAAGATTACTTTTATGTATTTGATTACATTTTGGCTCAGAGTTAACCAGGGATCTGACTTTCTGTTCTACGTTTTTACTTCTTTCTGCCTCATTCCATTCATTATTTCTGTTTGTGTTTATTTTTCAAATGAAATAAGGTTTGGATTATGTTTGAAAAAGAATAAATGGTTTATTAAAAAGAGAAGCTAAAACCTGAATTCTGGAGTGTTTTTGTGCTTTGCAGTGTTTGAATGATTAAATGTACGTCTTGTGTTTTTACAGTGGCCCTGCAGCTCCTGGATCAGCAGTGACTCTGATTAAATGAAGAAGATCACTGGATCTGTTTACTCACTGCCTTTGATTGAATATTACTCATTTACTTTTATTATACCAGCTTTTACTTCCTCTCACTGTATCAACTTGTTTCTTAACTTGAATAAAGCTTCTGTAATGACACAGTTTTTATAACCTGTATTACATCATTCATGTTTGTCTCTGTCTGTGGCTGCATGTGGGGCTACCTTTAACTGAAACATGCTTTTACAGTAAAATAAAGACACCAAAGAATATGTAAAAAGAAACATTTTATTTATTGTGGATATTAAGAATTACAGTTCTGAAACAACTCAAAATTAAACAAAATGTGTTTCTAATCGGCCCTGCGACTAACTGGCCACTGTCCAGGATGAACCCCGCCTCAGGCCCAAACCTGCAGGGATTGGCTCCAGTCATCCACAACACCTAATGGGACTAAGCGGTAGAAAATAAATGAATGAATGAATGTGTCTAATCACTATATTTCCAGATATTTTTACTCTGCCTTTGTATTCATTAATTATAAAATTTTAAATTACTAATAATATTATTAGCACCTAATGTTTCCTATACATCCACATCGAGAGGAGCCAGCTGAGGTGGCTCGGGCATCTGTTTCGGATGCCTCCTGGACGCCTCCCTAGGGAGGTGTTCCAGGCATGTCCCACCGGGAGGAGACCCCAGGGAAGACCTAGGACACGCTGGAGGGACTATGTCTCTCGGCTGGCCTGGGAACGCCTCGGTATCCCCCCGGAAGAGCTGGAGGAAGTGTCTGGGGAGAGGGAAGTCTGGGCGTCTCTGCTTAGACTGCTGCCCCCGCGACCCGGCCCCGGATAAGCGGTAGAAGATGGATGGATGGATGTTTCCTATAAACAAAAAAATACATTTTATGTTTTTGAACATTTATTATACTTCAATACAATTTTAGTTCAGTCTGTAACATTTGAACAACCTTAAAATGTTGCAAGTGACCAATGTCTTCTTTCCATTCAGTGTAGCGTTTCTGCAGCTGACTCTCTGAGACTTTATCAACTCTGAGATCAACTGGTAAGAGAAACCAGTTACCAGTTAATCTCAGAAATGAGAAAGTCTCTTGGAACTAGTGACTAAACGTCTTTATGCTTTGCCAATCCAGATGCTTTGCTTTAACCTTTTCTTCTTTGCCAAACAACCTCGGAAACCTTTATAATGTACACTGCCATCGGATCTTTGGAACCTGGAAGAGGAACAAAACATTATTAATAATAAAGCAGAGATAGTATTAAGTTGAAATGTTGAGACAATTCTCCTTAAAGTGAGACACATTAATGTTATCAGCTCTGAAACGATACTTCAGCTTTAATACTTTTCCACTTACACTGAATCTGCAGCAGTGGACCCCAACTCTTCAGGACGTCTCTGCGGCTCTAGGACTAAAGATGAACCATGTTAAACATTAACTACCATTTATTAAAAGAACTATGTCAAATTACAAAATCAGGAATAATCTAAAAATACAGTTGTGCTCATAAGTTTACATAGACTAGCAGAATGTTATTTTTAAGAATATGAATAATAACACAAAAACCTTTTCTTTCACTCATAGTTAGTGGTTGGATGAAGCCATTTATTGTCAAACAATTGTGTTTACTCTTTTTAAATCATAATGACAACAGAAACTGATCAAAAGTTTACATACCTCAGTTCTTAATTCTGTGTAAAGAACCTTTAACATCAATAACAGCTTGAAGTCTTTTGTGGAAGTTGTGGATGAGGCTCTTTATTTTCTCAGATGGTAAAGCGGCCCATTCTTTTTTGGCAAAAAGCCTCCAGTTCCTGTAAATTCTTGGTCTGTCTTTCATGAACTGCACGTTTGAGATCTCCTCAGAGTGGTTCAATGATACTGAGGTCAGTCCAGAACCTTCTCTTTCTGCTGCTGTAGACAATGACAGGTCGACTTGGCCTTGTGCTTTAGATCGTTGTCATGTTGGAACGTCCAGGTACGCCCATGCACAGCTGTTTCACAATAGGACTGTGTACCTTTCATCATAGGCCTTGTAGACTCCTCTCCAAATGTAACGTTAATGGTTGGTCAGGTGTCTCCTTATTGTGCATCTTGAAACAACCACACCGCTTTTTTATAGAGAGTCCTGTATTTCAGCTGAAGTTATTTGTGGATTTATCTTTGCATCCCGAACAAATTTCCTGGCAGTTGTGAAATGAAATGAAATTTTTGTTGGTCTACCTGACTTTTGTTTGTTTTCAACAGAATCCCTCATTTTTCTACTTCTTTATTAGAGTCTGAACACTGCTGGATGGCATTCTCAGTTCCTTGGATATCTTTTTTATATCCCTTTCCTGTTTTATACAGTTTATTTTTATTTATTTAACCTTTATTTAACCAGGATAGTCCCACTGAGATTACAAATCTCTTTTGCTGGGCAGTCCTGGCCCCATGTGTGTTTGGGGGGGACTATTGTACATGTTTTTGGTGGTAGGGGAAACCGGAGTACCCGGAGGAAACCTACGCAGACACAGGGAGAGCATGCAAACTCCACACAGAAAGGCCCAGGACCCAGGACCTTCTTGCTGTAAGGCAGGCGTGCTAACCACTTTGCCGCCAAATTCAATTCCACTTCAATTACCTTTTCCCACAGATCCTTTGACAGTTCTTTTGTTTTCCCCATGACTCAGACAGAAACGTCAGTGCAAGATACAAAGGTTAGTCAGGAGCCCAGAAACTTACTGACCTCTTATACACACACAATGATTACAATCAAACAGATCACAGGTGAGGAGGGTTACCTTTAGTAGCCATTCAAACCTGTTTGTGTCACTTGTGCATGTTTTCAGGGTATGTAAACTTTTGAGTCATTTGGGTAGTTTCTGTTTTCATTATGATTTAAAAAGAGTAAACACAATTGTTTGACAATAAATGGCTTCACCCAAACACTAACTATGAGTGAAAAAAATGTTTTTGTGTTGGCCAAAAAAAATAATCACAAAATCTGCCAGGGTATGTAATCTTATGAGCACAACTGTAAGTGAACACAAACAGAAAAAGCCTGCCACATGGTGCTATTTGTCATAATTCCACAAATGAATTTATGACATTTAGTCATTTAGCTGACGTTTTTTATCCAAAGCGAAAGACAAACACTTTGAGACCATGTCCCATCTGTACAAGAATTTAAACTCTGTTTCAGTTTTCTCCAGTTTACTCCATGTTGGAAAATCAATAAAACATCAGACTTTGTCTTTTATGTGCAACATTTCCGTTTCTCCCTGAGGTCTCTCTTGTGTCTCGTGGATATTTGAGTTTTTACAAATACAGATTAAATAAAGGTTTAAACTTATTTTATCTCCTGTATAATTTAGTAACACTTTACAATAAGAAACAATTCATTTTTATTCATTCATTTTCTACCGCTTTGTCCCGTTAGGGGTCATATGACTGGAGCCTATCCCAGCAGCTTTGGGCCTGAGGCGGGGTACACCCTGGACAGTGACCAGTTAGTCGCAGGACTGACATTTAGAGACAGACACTGACAGACAGACACTCTCACATTCATTCACAAGGGACACTTTAGAGTTGCCAATTAACCTTTACATGCATGTTTTCGGACGGTGGGAGGAAGCCGGAGTACCCGGAGAGAACCCACGGTAACACGAGGAGGACATGCAGACTCCTCACAGAAAGACCAGAGTCGGTCGGTCGTAGGTTTTGAACTTACGACCTTCTTGCTGTGAGGCAGGAGTGCTAACCACTCTTTTTCTATTATTTGTAGTAAAACTTGAAACACAATTTGTAATAGGTAATAAATGAAAATTATGTATCAGTTTTTATACTTTTTTTTTTGTTTAACTTAAAGCCGGGGCGGCTGTAGCTCAGTGGGTAGAGTGGTCGTCTTTCAACCGGAAGGTAGGCGGTTCGATTCCCACTCTCCCCACAGTTCATACATTCGTTGTGTCCTTGGCAAGACACTTAACCCACCTTGCCTCCAGTGGCTGTGACACTGGTAATTACATTATAACAATGTAAGTCACTTTGGATAAAAGCATCAGCTAAATGAATAAATGTAAATGTAAATATAAAATAATGTGTTGTTCAATTCGCATGTGTTTGTGTTTTGCATTGGAACCAAAATTGGTGCTGAGAACCGTGGATTTTCACTGTTATTGGTACCAAATACTAAAATTTAGGCACCATGACGCTAGTCAACATTGTTGAGAAATGGTCTATATTTAATTTGGGACAGCCACACTGAGTCTGTTTTTAAGGCGTTACAACTTTCGATCCTTTTCTTTATTTTTAACTATGAATTCTTTCCTTCTTCTTTTGCTGTGAGAGTTTGATTTTGTGTGAAACCAAAGCTGAGTGAATGTAGTCTGACTGCTCTGGGAGGTGAGCCCTGCTCTGTGTCGGTCTGAGGAGGAAGCAGGAAGGACAGAGAGAGCTTTATAAAAACAGATTTAAATGACTGAGCTCACTCTGAAACAATCTGTGGCATTTGTTTGCTTTGTTTTCACTTCATGGAAACATTAATGTGTCGGTGTGTTCTTATTAATAACTTTTATTTGGACATGATGGATGTGTTTGTGACAAATTTAAAGCCTCTCAATGAAACTGGTGCAAAAATCCTGTCGATTTAACAGCTTTTTACTGTTTTTAATGACAGCATTAAATAAAACTACGTCAGGTTCAGGTTCCGTTGGATTTTTTAATTTGTGTCAAATCAGACACTGTTTGTGACACTTTACAGAGAGAGATATTTCACCAATTTATGCTGCTCTTCATTTAAATGTTGTCACAAATATAAAGACGTTTGGTTGGACACAGTCAAAGTTTCATGTTTGATGTTAAAAAACTTAAATAAAACTCAAAAGTTTCCTCTCTGCAAAACGTAAAGCAGACAAACACAAATATGACGTAGATGAAGGGAGCACGATGAGAGAGCGTTCAATGATCAAGTCTAAAATAATAAAGTCAAGAAAAACAGTTTAGTCACAAAAACAAATCTAACTGAAGAAATGAAAAGAGCTGCTTCCTCCTTTTCAAACATGAAATATTAATATATATTTAGGCAGAAAAGATGACAGACTGTTGGACTCTCTCTGAGACATGCACCATCAGATCGTCCTGAAAAGTTACACAGTGTCCCTTTAATGATGCAATATTTCAAAATGGATTTTTTAGAGAAATCCTGTTGAAAATGTGTTTCTCAAATTAGACACAGTCAGTTTTCATGTGAATAAATAAATAAATGTGGTTTATTTATCGACTGAAGCCTTCCCTTTATTGACCAGATTAATGTTTCCCACAATGCACTCACAAAGAGTCCCCAGTTTGTCCAAGAAATACTCAGTCATTTTTGTTGAAGATGGAAAAGTGGAGGAGACTGTTGACTCTTTAAATAAAGTTTGCAGGAGGCTCCGAGGATGAGGAAAGTAGATTTTGCTTTGACTCGTTGTTTTTGGAGCAAAACTGACGCATCAGACGTAAATTTCTGGAGGTTACAATAGTTGTGGAGCTCGACTGGAAAGCACACATCGAACATGTCCAAAGTAAATGATCCAAAAGCTTCTACATTCTGACTCAAATAAAACACAGACTGATTGTTTTGTGTGTGTTTCTTTATCATTTACATGTTTCCAAATAAACTCAACTGAGACAAAAAGCATCAGGATATAGTTCAAGAAAAAAACAAACATTATCTGATCATTTTATTTTTATTGAGTTAAAAACAAACTCAAGTCCTCCAGAAATTTGATATTTTTACATCATTATTTCTCCAAAGCCTTAAAACACAGTTAAATGTTCCTATTTCTCAAAACCAGTGATTAACACAAAAGAGCCTTTAGCATCACTTCAGTAAAAGTCTCTGTGACAATCTCAAACTGTGGCTTTAAACAACACAGAGTTATTTGAGTTTAGGAAAATGTACAGTGTCTCCAGGAAAGCCAAGACTGACTCCAGCGAACAGTGTCTGAGTGAAAGTGGTCTGGACTCTGTGGAGGAGGGTCATGGTTTGAGAGACGCTGTAAAAGGACAAAACCCCTGCTTGGTGGTCCAGGTAAACCCCTATTCTGGACGAAACCGGACCTGAGACTTTGGACTGGACTGAGTTAAACAGAAATGAATAACTTGTGTTGTCACAACATAAGGCCCAGGATTTATTATTGTATCCAAATAAACATTCACCAGAGTCTCCTTTTCTCTTAATATCCTTGTAAGCAACTGCTATAAAACAAACCCACTCCCCGCTCCACTCCACCTCCCAGTAACAACGCCCCGTCAGACCCTCTCTGCTCAGCACCTGCCAACACATATCGAATCTGTCCGGATGATCAGGATAACTCTGTGTTTGACTCATAACTGTTACTCTTCTGTTTCCATCAGACAGTGACAGATCTGTGTCTGCTGTGTTTGGATCCAGTGAGATTTCTTGTGAATATTTTAAGAAGTCCTCTCTGGAGGTGGGCTCAGGTTGTGGCAGTAAAACATCGACTTGACTCAGAGCCAGTGAGACGTTTGTCAGGCCGTCACTCAGAGTGAGCTGTAGTTTATGGCTGAGCGCTGACACAGCTGTGGTCACATCCTCAAAGTAGCGCCGGGGCCTTGTCTGAATCCTGGACCGGTCTGGGCTCTGTCCGGCTGTGGACAGTGAAGGATAGTGTTGTAGAAACTGGATGTGGTCCGGTGTGAGTGACAGTGCGTCCAGCTCAGAGATGGTCCTCCTCAGCTCAGTGACGTCCCGCTGTAGTTTGTCCTGAAGCTCTTGGACTCGACACAGCTCAGTCTCCTGCTGGGACCGGATCTGCTGCTCCACTTCAGAGCGTCTTTTCTCCAAGAGACGGATCAGCCCAGTGAAGCTCTTCTTACTGTGCTGCACTGCTTCATGGGCAGAGCGATCGATGTCCTCGGCCTCCTGTCGGAGACTCTCCAGGTCTGTCTCTTTGTCCTGGACGGTCTGGAGCAGCTGGTCCCGCCCGGTCTGCAGCTCTGCCTGCCTCTGGGCCCTCTCTGCTGCGGCCGTCACCGTGTGGTGGTCCTTGTGTTGGTCCACAGAGCAGAGGTAGCAGATGACCTGCTGGTCGGTGCGGCAGAACATCTTCTTAACCTCGTTGTGTCGAGAGCAGATGTTTTCCTGGAGCTTGTCAGAGGGCGCCACCAGCTGGTGTTTCTGGAACGCAGCAGCATCATAATGAGGCTGGAGGTGAGTCTCACAGAACGAAGCCACACACTGCAGACAGGACCTGACAGCTTTCAGCTTCCTCCCAGTGCACGTCACAGGACACATCCTGAGGTCCAGCGTAGCAGTGGTCAGCAGGGGGCGCTGTGAGCCCCGTCTTCTTCAGCTGCTCCACTAAATTTGAGAACATGAAGTTTTTCACAGGGACAGGCCTGGGTCTGAAGCTCTGCCTGCACTCAGGGCAGCTGTAGAGCTGCTTCTCGTCCTCTTGGTCCCAGTGGCTTTGAACACAGTTCATGCAGTAGCTGTGTCCACAGGGAACAGTCACCGGATCCTTCAGTAGATCCAAACAGATCGGACAGGACAAGGCCTCTCGGTCGAGTGTGTTCTGTGCCATTTCTTCGCTCGATAACAGTGACTGAGAGAGTTTCTCTTTCACAGAAATGAGACCTAAGTGTAGTGTGACTGCTCTGGGAGGTGCAGACATGCTCCACCCACTGCTCTGTGTAGATCTGAGGAGGAAGCAGGAAGCACAGACAGAGGGCTGTGCTTCATAAAAATGAATCAAAGTTAAAGCTGTAAACAGTAATAAAAGTCCTTGACTCCACTTGTGAGTGCAGGGCTTATGTTCAAGAGCAGCTGCTCCTCATGGTTTAAAGCATTTTCAGGCAGTTGTCTCCACAGCTTTGTCACTTTCCTCTTTCTTTTCTCTTGTTGTCTGTAGCTGGTGCTGTAAATGCACCACTAGGGGGCGCACTGTGTTTGTGAGAGTTGTGTCAGTGTCGTGTTTCAAACCAAATACTAACTGTCTCATGTCTCGACAAAGTCAAACCAAAAGAAAACTTCACAAACTGTAGCTAACTTCTGATGCACAGAAGTATTTCCTCGAGTTAAGCCTGAAGTTCTACCTGCTTTGTTTTAACAAGAACTCAAAGGAAACAAGGTGCAGTACATTCTTCTTTCCACCAGAGGGCACCATTGAGAACGTCTTGAAGGAAAAATCAAAGAGGTCAATAAGGTTGATAAAATCACTTTATAGAAGCCAAAACAAAAAAACAATTAAAACTTTACAAATATATAATCGTCTAGATTTTAAAGCATATTCTCACTTTGTGTCTCAGTAACATTTCTCTTTGTTTCATTTCTCTATTGTCTTATCCTCCTGTTGTTGTTCACCTGTTGTTGAAACTCTTATGTTAATATAAGTTACATCTATTTTCCTTTGTTACTGTCTATTATTCTAATTGTGTGGATATTCTGGCTTTATGTATAATTTCTCTTAAATGCAGCCCACTGTGTTCAATCTATGAATGAAATGCACAATGTAATGTAAATCAGAAAACTCAATAAAAATGAACTCAGGTGCTGGACTAACAGTGGCTGATGGCGACAGGTGAACTCACACAGGCTGCACCTGAGCGGCTGGTCCTCCTCCAACAAGCCCTCTTCAGGCTCTTTCAGAAGGTGTTGGACGAGGAGTTTTTTAGTTTTGGAGGAAAATGAGCACAGCTGACAGTTTAGAGGAGATTTCTGAAGGTCATTTGTTCTGGAAGATTCCTGAAAAAACTGTTTTGTTGCTTCTGTGATGGGGATATGGAAACAAAGCTCTAAGAACCAAGTGGAAGAACCAGTTTAGATTCATTATATCCCGTCCTACTGAGAGATGGATGTTTTCCTCTGAATTTAAGAGGAACAGAAAACAACATGCTTGTCCTTTGAGCACTCATACTTCACACACACCTGCACACTGAAAAAATGAGTAAGAACATTTACTTAGAAAACGTAGTGTCTTTGAGTAACATTTGAGAGCATTTATCAACTTTCTATTTAATCACTATAGTTTCAGTCATTTTTACACTGCCTTTGTATTTATTAATTATAATTTATAAATTACTAATATTATTATGAACACTTAATGTTTTCTATAAACAAAAGACTAAAGGTTATCTTTTTGAACATTTATTATACTTCAATACAATTTTAGTTCAGTCTGTAACATTTGAACAACCGTAAAATATTTTAAGTGACCAATGTCTTCTTTCCATTCAGTGTAGCGCGTTTCTGCAGCTGACTCTCAGAGACTTTATCAACTCTGAGATCAACTGGTAAGAGAAACCAGTTACCAGTTAATCTCAGAAATGATAAAGTCTCTTGGAACTAGTGACTAAACGTCTTTATGCTTTGCCAATCCATATGCTTTGCTTTAACCTTTTCTTCTTTGCCAAACAACCTCGGAAACCTTTATAATGTACACTGCCATCGGATCTTTGGAACCTGGAAGAGGAACAAAACATTATTAATAATGAAGCAGAGATAGTATTAAGTTGAAATGTTGAGACAATTCTCCTTAAAGTGAGACACATTAATGTTATCAGCTCTGAAACAATACTTCAGCTTTAATACTTTTCCACTTACACTGAATCTGCAGCAGTGGAGCCCAACTCTTCAGGACGTCTCTGTGGCTCTAGGACTAAAGATTAAACATTAACTACCATTTATTAAGAGAACTATGTCAAATTACAAAATCAGGAATAATCTAAAAATACAGTTTTGCTCATAAGTTTACATAGACATTCATTTTTTGAGAATATAAATAATAACACTAAAACTTTTCTTTCACTCATAGTTAGTTTTTGGGTGAAGTCATTTATTGTCAAACAATTGTATTTACTCTTTTTAAATCATAATGAAATCAGAAACTACCCAAATGACCCTAAAGTTTGCATAGCTCAGTTCTTAATACTGTGTAAAGAACCTTTAACATCAACGACAGCTTAAAGTCTTTTGTGGTCGTTGTGGATGAGGCTCTTTATTTTCTCAGATGGTAAAGTTGTCCATTGTTTTTGGTAAAAGCCTCCAGTTCCTGTAAATTCTTGGTCTGTCTTGCATGAACTGCCCGTTTGAGATCTCCTCAGAGTGGTTCAATGATACTGAGGTCAGGAGACTGAGGTCAGTCCAGAACCTTCTCTTTCTGCTGCTGTAGACAATGACAGGTGAACTTGGCCTTGTGCTTTAGATCGTTGTCATGTTGGAACAGGTACGTCCCATGAGCAGCTTCTGATGAGTGCAAATGTTCCCCCAGTGTTTTCTAAAAACACGCTGCATTCATCTTTTCCTGAGCCTTTGTAGCTCACACATCCCTGAAACATCAGCTCCATGTTGTCTGTGACTCAGGGTCTGGAGACGAGGGCCCGTGCACCTCCTGTCTTGGCCCCTTTACTTCTCTCTTCACCCTAACCCCCTAACCCTAACCCCTCAGATCAAAAAATTTGATGAAAGACAGCAGGTAAAAGTTAAGATGGTCCAGTTTAATTTTTGCAAAAATGGAACAACTCATACACACAATCAAAGTAAGAATTGCTCTATGAGCTTATCATACATGACAATATTTATACCTTGCTTTGTATTTGTACATTGAGAGGCATACATTGTTCATATCTTTCATCCCAGTTTCCTAGGTTGAAGACAATAGAGTAGATGTAGAGTAGTTGTAGACAGTGTCTAATTTGGATTATCATGAAGGACATAAATGGTTAGGGTTATTTTGTCAATTTGTCGACACTAAGCACAACTAAAGCATTACAGCTAAGGTCACTGTGGACTAAATCTGGACGAACACACATAGAGAACAATCACGGTGGGTTCTGTAAAACTGTAAAACTTTAAGGCAGAGCAGAGGAATGTGTGAGACTCTAAAACCCTTCGTTAACCCTTCGTCAGAACAACAATAAAGCACTGAGTGGTTTCAGTACAGAGGCCACTAAAACAACACTTATTATAAAAGGAACAGTCGGTTAAAGCAACAGCACTTGGCACTGGCATTAACCCTTAGAGGTCGCTTTATTTTTTCTCCAACTAAGTCCCCCGGACACAAAAAACAAACGTTTTTATATAAATGTGCTTTTGTCCTCACCATACAAAACAAACATTTATGCATTTTCAGATTATTTTAACACCTTAAATGTCAGTTTTAGCGATGAAAGTTACAAAATAGTTTCGCAAAAAAAAACAATTCTATTTTTTTTTTATTCCATAAATTTAAATTTGAAATTTTTGGGGGGGTATAATCTAGGCCTGGGACTGTCAAAAAAATTGGCCCCAACAATAATACTGATCAATAAACATTGTTTGTGCAAAATAGTTCACCCTAGTTCACCTAGTCCACTCTTGGCTATGCCATATTAATATTATGTCAACATATTTTTTTTTATATTTTCTTTTTAATGTCATTAACTTCAGTCAACACCATACATAAACTATACAAACATTATTTTACATACACAAATATTTATGAATTTATAGATTTTTTTTATCCCTTAAATGCCAGGTTTAGTGGATAGTCTTTTAAAAAAATCCCTTGAATGCAAATTTTATTTTTGGGAGGTTCCTATCCAAATCTAGGACTGTCAATACACATAAATTCCTTCGACCGGCGGGTGGGCGGTTCGATCACCGCTCGAAACATCCCAAAACATCATAACATCCCCCAGCTCTCCCCCACATACAGTCATTGTGTCCTTGAGCACGACACTTAACCTACATTGCCTCCAGTGAGTGTTCTGTAACACTGGTAAATAGCTTAATCTTTGTAAAGCACTTTGAGTCCCTACTACAGTTTTAGTGAAATTTTAACCCCAGAGAATTAAAAAAGTAAATTAAAACATAAATCATTTTGCAATAATAGTGTATTGAACAAAAAGCATTTTGAGGGAATCAATCAAAAGATGCCAGCAGGACTATTTTTTTTAGAGGCAAACAAAAAAGTAAAAAATCATGAACATTTTGATTCACCCCAAGATACACAACCTGCCCACATTTCATTCCATTTGCATCAACACAAAAAATGTCGAAGGGACCCAAGAGGGTTAAGGTGGAATGGCAGTTTAAGGTGGAACTCTTCAGGGAAGCTTCATTTCACTGTAAAAACAAAGTCTGAAATCAGTGAAATAAGATCACATCTGTTTCAAGTCTACAACTTGAAGAAAAGATTAAAGCAAAAGCATCTGGACTCAGTTTTTAGGGTGAAAAATCATTATTTACCGGCTTCCTCAGGAACTGTCTACCTCCACGGGAGGTCGGCCCCATGTTGCTCTAGCCCCATAGGGAAAGACCTGGGTACCAGGCGACCGCATGTGAGCCCCAACCCCGGGCCTGGCTCCAGGATAGGGCCCCAGATGCGCCATACCAGCAGACGTCACGGTCTTGATATTTTATAATCCATAAAGGGTTTTGAACCGCTCTTTGTCTGGCCCGTCACCTAGGACCTGTTTGCCTTGGGAGACCCTACCAGGGGCATATAGCCCCCCAACAACATAGCACCTAGGATCATTTGGGCACTCAAACCCCTCCACCAAGATAAGTTGGCGGTTCCAGCCTCTGCAGACAGTCTATGACCTTCTTCTTGTAACCACTTGTTGGATCTCTTCTCAGTGTCTCATAGGTGCCTGTCAGCACTGAGTAACATCAGGGCTGACAGGTCCTCCTTTGCTTTGATAGTTATATTGGAGGAGGGTGAATAGGCACTAGCCAGCGCGGCTGTGACCTTTCATAGATAACAACTATGAAACCAGAACAGCCTGGGCCTAGCAGGTTTAGTTTCAGGTCAAACTCCTCCCTCTAGTGATATAAGCACAGCTCTCTTACCAGTTAATGTCAGAATTAATAAAGTCTCTTGGAAATAGAGACAAAACGTCTTCACTTTGAAAACTGGGTCCAGATGCTTTTGCGTTAACCTTTATTCAAGATGACCTGGGTGACTGAGAACCTTCCTATGTTCCTAGATTGCAAAATTGTAAAAAAAAAAAAAGTCTGGAAAATGTTTAAAATTTCACAAATTACAAATAATTTAAGAAGCTCAAAAGATTGGAACTTGAAACTAAACTAATGAAAATAAATAAATTGTGAAAAATGTAAAATTCCATTTAGGTTAAATCTTACAGGTTCAGTTCGTTGTCATGACAACAGTGACAACAGCCTCAGCAGAGGAAAGTCAGATAGTGCAGTTTTTATAAAAGTGTAACAATATCAAAAGTTAGTAAACTAAAAAAATACCAACTTACACACATTGGGCCTCATTTATTAAAGTTGCGTAAAAACGGCTGCAACTCTGTGCGTATAAGTGGCCATACGATAGAGCGCACATGGGATTTGAACCTGACTGAAGCTCACCTGACTGACTTGAGACTGACATAAGACTCACCTGAGACTTATCTGACGGGGTCTATTTGTGTCTTTGATGACGAGGACTAGCCACACCCCCTGAGACACTGACGCCTCCTTTGGTGCTTGCCACGCCCCCTCTGAGAGATGGCTGCTGATGCCCCGCTCTGATTGGCTTAGCTTCAGGAAACACAAGAGCAGTCATGTTAATTTTCAACTACAGAAACAAAAAAAGTTTTAAAATACTTTTTTTGGTTTGAAAAAGTAAATAACACTTTTTAAACTTTTTTCTTTAAATATTATATTACCAATCTGAGCGTAGTGGCTCCGCCCCCTCATAATGTCCTTAATGCGCTCCACTTCCTGCCTGTAGCGCTCCACTTCCTGCTTGTAGCGCTCCACTTCCTGCCTGTAGTTCTTTCTGTCTCTTAGTGACGCCATCTTGGTTTCTTTCAGAGCCTTTTGCAGCTGCACTCGCTCTGACGCCGCACGCAGACGTTTCTCCAGCTTCGGCAGCTCGCACCTCAGGTCTGCGTTATCACGGACCAACTACAGACAAAATATATGATTTATCTCAGAAATCAATCCTTATATTATATCCTCCTGAGTTCCTTTAGATTGTTTCTAACTGCCCATTACAGATTAATAATTACAAAAAAATCCGTAAAACCCATGTTTTTCCTAATATTCAGATTTTTTTTTTTACAACACTTATTTCACATCCGACCCATTTCCTGGTTTTCCTAAGAACCGGAAGTGTAAAGTGTATCAGACTGTCAATCCCTCACGAACTGTATGGGACCCTGTGGCTAAACCAAAGGGTCTTCTGCCTAAAAGTGAACAAATACTGTTCTTATTGGACTCAAATCTGGACTTCCTATGCTTCTCAGAACCCTGGCTAAAGCAAATGCTCCAGCAGCCATAAATATTTCTGGCTATAACATTTATAGGAGAGATAGAGGAAGTTCTAAAGTTGGAGGTAGAGTAATGGTTTATAAAAAAAAACAGAAACCTTTAATGGCAACACATGGTAATAGTGGGCTAGATGTGAATGAACTGGCCAAGTGGAGGGGGTGAAAAACCATGAATGATCTTTTACATATAATAGGCAAAAATTTAGTATTTGTCCAAGTTTTTCCAGGTAAGTATATTATATTTTAATATAATATTTTTGCAGTGTTGGACAATAGTGGTAAAAGTTTGTTTTTCTGTCTAAAAGTTTCATAGTTTGTTTGTATAATGATTGCAGGAGTTTTAAATATGTAGAACTGGTAAAGCTGGCAAACAGGTGAGCAGTTTGAAAAATGGGACAGGATCATTGAAAACATCTGTCTCACCACCGGGAGGACTGTTGCCACTGTTTTAGATGTGTTTAACTGCAAACATGAATGTTTTCACCAAGTGGAGATTAAAAGCAGTGCGTTTATGAGTTTCTCAGCCACCTGAGAGAGACTTCTGCAATGAACGTAGAACACTGAGGTAAAGTGAAAACAATAAAAGGCCCAAGAATTGATTGTTGGTTGGGAGCGGTTAACCAGATAAGATTTGATTCACTTAAATGCATCGGGATAGAAAATTAAAAGTGCCTAACTTAGAGAGCAAGATTTTATGATTTACTGTGTCGAAGGCTTTTTAGCACTGAAACCCGGTGCGCTGGTATCAACTGAACCGAAAGGCCTACTCGTAGTTACTGGTGTAAAACCTCTTACTATTTTGGCTACAGATTGGCTGAAGTAGCTATTGAAGGCTTCAGCTATAACTGGAGCATTATTTGTTAGTTGGTCATTTGTTTTGCTTTTGGTTTCCTTAGGGATGTTACTACTTTATTTCTTAACCCTCTAAGTGCTTACGTTGCAAGTTGACTGGAAAAACAGCCACCACTTCTGGTTTATGTGCTAAATCATGTTTCCAATCCCATCCACCAGATGTCAAAGTCACCCTGTACTTTGTTTTTAGCCCTATTACCATGTGTTGCCATCATAGATTGTAAATAAAAAGCGTAACAGACGTCGCAAATTCGCGTCGCGGCTGATGTGAATGGTTTTGAGGCAAACTATTTGCACGTGAAATTTGTTTTTACTGCTCTGTTACCTGTTTGTGCACCTTGCTGAGCTGGTCCAAGTTGTTTTCCAAAAAGATGATCCTCTGTTTTTGAGCCAAACTTCCTCCAGCTTCATCCGAGTCCTTTTCCTGGATCTGACCAACCGATCAGAGAAGGATTTGAACAAATTGACCAATCAGAGAGCAGCAAAGCCCCAATAGCAAAGCCCATCAAGAGCAGAGTACATAAAAATACAAAGAGTGGTTGGACTATGTTCTGACTAGTTATTTGAGTATGAGGCCTATGCCCTTACACCCAGCTAGTGCTGGTGCTGAGTTCAACAGGAACCCTCTGGCCTCATATTAATAGAACTGGTTATATTCAATAATGTGTTTTAAACCACATTTTGGTCTGGACTTACATTGTGGATCCTGGAGGTGAAGTCATCCACAAACTGTTTCCTGAGATTCATCAGAGTCTGCAGCTCTTTGGCCTGCAATAGACAAGAGCAGATTGAGACCAAGACAAGGGCAGAGACCAGAGCTGAGATTAGGCCTAGAAATAGCAGCAGTATTAGCATTAGCCCTAGCATTAGCCCTAGAAATAGCAGCAGTATTACCATTAGCCCTAGCATTAGCCCTAGAAATAGCAGCAGTATTAGCATTAGCCCTAGCATTAGGAGCCGTGCTGGTGTGGCTCTTACCACTGTATCCTCCAGTCCCTTCAGATCCTCTTTGGCCTGGTTCCTCCTCTCAATCACAAGCCTGAACATAAAGGAAAAATCAATAATGTAATCAGTCAACAGTAAAGACTCTGGAATTAAGGACAAAGAAGGTCTAGTCTTGGGTGTGGTACAGGTCTGGTCTGGTACCTCACTGCAGCTGCCATGTCCTGAGTTTGGTTTTAGTTCAGTTTTTGGTCCAGTCTGGTCCTGACAAGTTTTTCCCTGGTTCTGGTTCGTTCTGGTCCTGGTCTGGTCTTTCCATGGTTCTGGTCTGGAACTTACTGCAGCTGCATAAGCCTCTGGTCTTTGGTCTGGTCTTGAACTCTGAGTTTTTCTAGGTCTGAGGTGAGTCTGTGGACCTCAGCCTGCTGCTGCTCGCTCAGACTGAAAACACAAATAATTCTAGTTACAAGAAAAGGTTAAAGCAAAAGCATCTGGACTCAGTTTTCAAAGACTTTTTTGTCTCTAATTCCAAGAGACTTTATCAATGCTGAGATCAACTGTTAGGAGAGCTGAGCTTGTATGTCTCTAGAGGGAGAGGTCTGACCTAAAACTAAACCTGATGGACCAGACTGTTCTGGTCTCATCGTTGTTAGCTCTGAAAGGACGGTGTGACTCCTGATGTGAGAGTTGTCAAAGGCTCAGGAGAGTCGTTAGTGACACTGTTCCATTCAGGTGTTATTGTTCTTGTTGTTCTAGAGTGAAAATGTTTTGGTTTAAGTTATAAATACTAAACAACATGAATCTGAGGCCACCTCCTCTGTTTAGAGAGGTTTTTTCCATTTGAACAAAAATGGCTTCCTTCACACCTCTCTTGAACCATCTGGTCTCTTTGGCCAAAATTCGGACATTGCTGTCCTCAAAGGAATGTCCTTTCTCTTTGAGGTGGAGGTGGACTGCAGACTCAGGTCCTCCAGGATTGGTTCTTCTGTGCTGTTCATCCTCTTGTGAAGCTGTTGTTTTGTTTCTCCAACATAACTGTTTTCATAAACCACATTTAATCTGTTTGTAGGGGTCTTGTTCTTAGGATGGACCAGTTTTTGAGTGTTTTCTGGTTTAAAGTGGACTTTAATGTTGCGTTTGTAGAAAATCCTTTTACGTTTTTAAACCAGACACATAAGGGATAACTACACCCTTCCCTTTTGTTCCTGGTTCCTGTCTGTTTGGTGTCCTTTTGGTTTTGTTGAAAGTCCATTTGGGTTGGGTTGTGGGCACCTCTTGTGCTCTTTGCTGAAGAGTCCTGATGACTCCCAGCTTGTGCGGCAGAGGGTGGTGGGAATCAAACAGAAAATATTGATCTGTGTGTGTTGGCTTCCTATAAACCTCTACTTGAGGTCCTGTCCTCACAAATAACCACTGCACAGTCTAAGAAAGCCAGGCGGTTGTCTATTGCATCTTCACGGGTGAACTTGATGTTCTTGTTACTGCGTTGATGTGTTCTGTAAAAGCTTCTAGCATGATTTTGTAAAGTACTGTGAGATGAAATGTTGTTGTGAGTGGCCGACCAATGGAGCCAAAATGGTGGCCAGGTGTTTGGCTACATTGTAAGTGGCTGAATCTGTGCTGCTCACTATGGGTCGTAGTAGAACTATGGGTCATATCTTTGTGTATTTTGGATAAGCCGTAGAAACCATAGATTGTAAATAAATATGGATGTTATACGCCCATTGGTCCCCTATTCACCAATATTGTCATTACAACAGGGCAATAAAATGGCAGTTACATCTGGGCTTTACGGCTTTTACTCCATAGTAAAACAATAGTTTTTAGATAGCATAAACAGACATATTAATCAAAAATTTACACAAAAAAAAAAAAAACAACAAAAAAAAAAACAGAACTGGAACAGAACCAGAGGGACATGGGAGAAAATATGTAGTTAAAGGCAAAAACAAGGAACAAATCACAAGCAGGTCCAGTTGTCTGGTCAAGTCTTGGTACTCACTCTCTGAGAAGGTCCAGGTCCCGGTTCTGGGCCTGGATCTGGTCTCTGAGCCTGGAGACCTGTCTCTGGTGGACTTCTCTGTGGTTCTCCATCTGCTCCTCCAGAGTCCGCTATAAACAAAAGCCCATCTGAACCAGTCTGAACCAGTCAGGACCATTAACTCTCATATTCATTCACTCGGCCCATTTAGATTTTTTAACTACAAATTAGAGAGGGTTATTTATAGAGTTTAAGCGAATTCATTACCTTCATGTCCACAGTGTCTTTTAGCACCTTCTCTTTGTCCATCACTGACAGCTCCACCAGACGACCTGTCAATCAATCAATCAATAATCAATACCTGTCAATCTCTCTAATGGATAATGCACAGAGCCCTGTTTTTTGTTGGTGAAAGGTTAGTGGTCTTGGTCTTGGTCTTGGTCTTGGTCTTGGTCTGAGCACGGTCCTTGTCTGGTCTTGGTTTTGTTCATGGTCTTGGTCATGGTCTTGGTCTGACCTTGGGCCTGGACTTGGTGCAGCTCCTCGCTCAGAGAGTCCTGGTTCTCCTCCAGGATTCGGTTCCTGTGCTCCAGTCTCTGCAAGTCTTCACTCAGAGTCCGGGTCTTGGTCTGGAGCTAGACCAGGATCAGACTGTTAGTACTGGAGTAACCCGATCTAGGATTAACCTGGACCAGGACTCACCTGCTGGACCAGAACCTGGCTCAGACCCAGGTCTCTCTCTGCGGTCTGGGTCCGGATTAGCTGGTCTTGAAGGTTCTGCTCCAGGGTCTTAGTCCGGTTCAGGAGGGTCTTGGCCTCGGACTTCATTATACTGATGAATAGTCGGGCCGTGGTGAATTCCTCCTCAAGACCAGAACTAGACCCAGGTCCAGGGCAGGTCTGTGGACAGAGAGCAGGGTTTTTTAATTAAGTCCGGTTCTAGTCCAGGAATGAGCCGGGTCTGGGTGCCGGGTCTAGGTACGGTTCTAGTCCTTGACTGAACCGGGTCTGGGTACGGTCTAGTCCCGGACTGAGCCAGCTGTAGGTACGGGTCTAGTTCTGGACTGAGCGGGGTCTAGGTCCAGGTCTAATCCTGTGTTATTACAGTAAAAGACTGTGAAAGGTTCAGTGAGTTTTTGGGGAAATGAGACAGCACCGTAAAGTCTGTAGTGGAAGGTCCACTTCAATAGAAGCACTGCTCTTTATTTATCAGCTGTAGTTTCAGGTCCAGATCCAGACCATGGTCTCGTCTGGACAGGTCCCATCCGGCTCTACCCTTACCCTGGTCTAGGCAGATTTACCCGGTTCTAGGTGGACATACCCTGGTCTCGGTGGTCCCCAGAGCAGACCCAAGGTCTGTCAGGTCTCGGATCAGCAGGTTCAGGACTTCAGTAGACCTCTTCCTCAGGTGGGCACTCAAGTCCTGGACTGAACCCAACTCCCTCTCGACCGACTCCAGCAAAACCTGGATCAGAACCAAGACTGTTAGGACTACAGACCCTGGACCAGGACTACATTAGTATTACACCAGGGTCCACATTCCATTGATAAAAACATGCACACTCCGCCTCCCCTCCTCCCTCGCATCCTAGTCCCACCCACAGAAGAAACAGGAAAGGAGAGGGGACAATAGAGGAGAGAGGAGAGAAAAAAGGAGAGAGGAGGGGAGACAATAGAGGAGAGAGATGAGGAGACAGGGGAGGAGAGAGCTGACACCTCCTCAGAGGTGTCAGCTGCAGCAAAATCTCTTTATGATAACATTTACACTTGAATTTTTGGCAAAATCTCAAACCTTAGAATTTGAATTTAGTGTTATCTTAATGTTTAAGTATTTATTTCATTTTAAATAAAAATATATTTATAAATGACCATCTTACTCTTTATATATGTACACATATAAGGTTCACAAACATGATTTATTAAAACATTCACAGATGAAACATTGCAACTAAGAGCAACTAATCTCTGTTAAAGTTTTTTATAAACAAAACATGAGACTCCTGTGCGTCTCCTCCGACAAACATGTAAGTATGACACACAGAGACTCCAGCTCCCATAATGCCCTGCTTCTTTATAAACCCAGTGAGTAACCTCTAGATTTCAGACTAAAATAACAGTTAATCAAAGCTGTGTAAAATATGGACAGGCATGAAACTGATCGATCAGAGAAAAGAAAAGCTTTAAATAGGGTACATTTACAAAAATAACTGACATTAGCCTCAGAGGACAGAGGAGAACCCTAAATACGTCAGTCTTGGTTAAGTCCAGGTTAAGTCCAGTTTAAGTCCTGGTTCAGACCTAGTTTAGACCTGGTTCAGTCTGGACTTACAGTCTTCTGCTGCAGCTCCTGGTGGATCTCCCGGACCTCTCTGGTCCTGGTTTCGGCTTCTTGACTCTTCTGGTCATAGTTTAGAGCCAGTTCTTCTAATGCCTGCAGAACCTCCTTCACCTCGTCTTTAGCCGCATCACACTGGCTCTGAGCCCGGGAGAGCTCCCCCTGCAGGCGCTCCTGCTCACTGCGGCCCGACAGGACCACCTAGGACCAGATACACAATGGAACCAGGTTAGGACTTTTTATTTTATTGCTACATTTAGTTGGAAGAGTCTATAGCAATCTCTGCTGTGGATCTGTGTGGACTGTCTCAGGTGTGACTTGATTTATTTACAATCTATGGGTGTGACCTGTGACAGATCAGAGTGTGTCCCCTCCCTCAGTCTGATCTGAACCCGTTTAACCAAACGGTGCTCTCAGACTGATGATGGACGCTTAAATATGGTTCTACCTGGTCTTGGTGGAGCAGCTGCTGTTTGAGTTTCTCATGGTCTGACTCTGGAGGTTGATCTCATCGTCCTGAAACAGAGCACAACAAGAACCAAGTCAAAGACCAGGATCTGAACCTTTAACTAAAAACTCTTTGTTTTAGTCTAAACCTGGTTTAGATAAAGACACCTGAGTGGCAGTTGGTTTGATCGAATTCAGGCTTTGGACAGACAGAGTCCTGGCCTTTGATTCAGTTTCCCACAATGCATCAGTGGCAGTCGAAAACAGTGATGTCAGACTCAGCACATTAACACTAACACATTATGATGCTTCAGATACTGCTTTAGTCCTAGTTTAGTCCAAGTTTAGACCTGGTTTAGACTTGGAGCCACATACATATAAAGCTTCTAAAGATCTATAAAAATCCAACTAGACACAGAACTGTGCGTAGCCCTACACCAGCCCTGACCCTGACCCCTGACCCCTGGGGGGTAAGTACATTCTGGAGACTTGGAACAAAGGCGACCCACATGATGAGGAACTGGAGCAGGTTTAAAAATTACTGATTGATGTGTGTTTAACTTTTTTTTTCTCTAAAAACATGAGTTTTACTTTGGAAAATCATTAAGTAAAAGTATTGTTTTAAATTAGAAAGACGCTTTTTCTTTTTCCATACTGTGGCTCACGAGCGCTGAACGGTCACTGTAGCCGTGCACTCTTCATGGAACACAGTGGCTCTAGCTTAGTGTCATGGTTCTATTGTGGAGTGCAGTGTAAAGTGAAGCAGGGCTGATTCCGATGAATCCGGGGCTTGATTAATGAAATAACTATTGGACATGAGACAACATACGTATATATATATATATATATATGGAGGTGTATCATGGGACGTTGTACTTGTACCTGGATGTTCCAACATGACAACATCTAAAGCACAAGGCCAAGTCGACCTGTCATTGGCCTACAGCAGCAGAAAGAGAAGGTTCTGGACTGACCTCAGTCTCCTGACCTCAGTATCATTGAACCACTCTGGGGAGATCTCAAACGTGCAGTTCATGCAAGACAGCCCAAGAATTTACAGGAACTGGAGGCTTTTTGCCAAAAAGAATGGGCCGCTTTACCATCTGAGAAAATAAAGAGCCTCATCCACAACTTCCACAAAAGACTTGATGTTAAAGGTGCAATACACAGAATTAAAACTGGGGTATGTAAACTTTTGATCAGGGTCATTTGGGTAGTGTCTGTTGTCATTATGATTTAAAAAGAGTAAACATAATTGTTTGACAATAAATGGCTTCACACAACCACTACCTATGAGTGAAAAAATGTGTTTTATTATTATGTTATGTTATTATTCATATTCTCTGAAAAATAGCCCCCAAAAAACCCCACAAATTCTGCCAGGGTATTGAGCACAACTGTATAGGTCAATTGGCAAATCCTAGTGAATGAATGTGAGAGTGAATGGTAGAAAATGAATATGTTTTAATATGTTTGAATGTAATTTAATATGTTTAAAATATAAGAGGTGGAGTTCTAGTTTGCCTGTACTTATTTTCCTCTGAGTGCACATCCACAGGTGGTAATGCTGCATGGACCGGCTCGGCTCACTTCCATGTTTTTTGGTAAAACCCACTAATCAGCGGCTCATGTTTAGGCAAAGTTTATTCACAGATCGATTTGCTTTGTCCTTCTTTGGTTGAATGGAGGCCTGGAGAGGGAAGATTTACATGCACACAATTCTGATCCAGGAGGATTTATGAAGCACTTGCTGCAGGTGAGCTTATGCACCTGTACGCAGAGATCCTATGCAGTCTTTTATAAAAGAGGCCCCATGTCTAGGTTAAGTCCTGGTTTAGACGTACCTTGTCGTCCAGTTGTTTGTACAGATCTGTGATGAGGGATTCATACTGCGTTCGCTCCTCACTGGTCAAAGGAGCAGGGCCGGGCCACACTGTCACTCACTGCTGTCGGCCAATCAGACGCCAGCTTCTTATCTCTGCTGTGGGTCTGCTGCTCCAGGGGCACGGACTCACCTGAGTACCAGGAAAAACCTTATAGACCCAGGCTGGGCCCCATAGTTGGGTACAGTCTGATTCAAACCTGTGTGACCCCTGTGTGACCCCTGACCTTTCCTCCAGCGTTGCAGCTCCGTCTCCAGGCGGTGGTTAGCAACACTGAGGCTGCGGTTCTTCTCTTTCTCTTTCTCGTATTTCTGTCTCCACTCTTCAGCCGTCAACTCCATGTTCACACTCACAGTGTTCTTTATGGTCTTTGCCCTGAAACAAAACCACATTTACAGAAATCTGAGCAGGTATTACAAGGGCTTGAGAAGGTTTTACAGGTTTTAGCAGGACTACACCTCTGTCCGAAGAGCAGGGTGGACCTGGTTTCTGGTTCGTTGTAACTCGAAGGGGAGCAGCAGATGATGATTGTGGTTCGACAGTTTCCTCCCAAAGAGTCCTGCAGGATCCGTGTCATTTTACTGTCGCGGTACGGCACATGTGTGTTCTGTAGACCAGGACCAGACCGGAACCAAGAAGGGGAACAGGAACAGGACCAGACAGAGACCGTGACCAGCCCAGGGACAGACCAGGACCAGACCGGAACCAGGACCAGGAACAGGACCAGACCGGGATCAGACCGAGAACAGACCGGGACCAGGACCCGGGACCAGACCGAGACAAGACCGGACCCAGAGGGATAAGAACCAGAAAGTCCAGGTCAGGAAAACTGAAAATGGCAGCTGCGGTGGAAGTTGAGGTGGAGTGTTTCTTACGCTTCCTTCAGACAGAGCCGCGATGACGTTGCCAAGCGCCGACAGAGACTTGTTTATGTTTTTGGCTTCGTCCAAAACAGATCCTTCAGCTCCAGTTTTACTCACCTGTAAACAGGAAGTCATCAAGAAGTAAACAGGAAGCCATCAAGAAGTAAACAGGAAGCCATCAAGAAGTAAACAGGAAGCCATCAAGAAAACAGGAAGAAAATGTTGTGGCGTGATTAAACCCTGGAAGGAAACCTGGACCACTGCGTGCCTACTAAGAAACACCGCAAAAAAATCTCTCTATATTATTATATTATTAACATTATTATGTTTTTGAAGTAATTTTGATCTAAAACCTCAGGAGAGCAGCCAATTCCACATCTCATTTTCAGTTCCCGCCTGCCACCTTCAAGATCCAGCAGACCTCAAGTCTGGACTCGGTCTTGTCGGGTCTTACCTTCTCACTGCCTGCAAGGTCCACCAGATACAGTTTTCCTGAGAGTTTTGTCTCAGTCTCAACGTTTTCCTGTTTGATGTTGATCAGAAAAATACTGTGGCTCCGAGAACTGTGTTCATTCATGTCTGTGAAAGACAATAGAAAAACTGGTTTTAGTGGGGTTTGAACAGGTTTTAGAGGGATTTGAACTGGTTTTGGTCCAGGTTTAAATTGTTATGTTATTTCAATCGCAAACTCAGAGTTAATGCAGAGTAAGTTCTGAGTTGATAAAACCAAACAAATCCAAACTGGGGAACTTTAGGGTTCATCTGTTGCATAACACTGGTTATCAACTTTTTTTATCAACTCAGGTTTGAAACATGTCTGTGAAGGTTCTCAGGCATCAAGGTCATCTTGAAGAAAAAGATAAAGCAAAAGATTTTATCAATTCTGAATTGATAAAATCTCTTGGAATTAGAGAAGAAACATCTTCACCTTGAAAACTGAGTCCAGATGCTTTTGCTATAACCTTTTCTTCAGGTTTAAAACCTAAACCATTGATTAGTGGGTGTGTCTGTGGAGTAAACAGCCAATAGCAATCAACCTTTAGGAAATGGGGGCGGGGCTATTTCTGCAGAGAAACAGGAAGCACCAGGTCACAGCCAAAAACAGGAGAAGGAGAAAAAGCTGATTGTATAAGTTTTAAGACTAAATTTAATTGACTTAAAAACGCATGGCCTCATAACATACTGTATTTCACAATGTTTCACACTAAGTGTAAATTGTTAGTTAATTAAAACATTGTAGAAAAAATATAAAAAGAAAATATATGTATATATATACATAAATATAATACACGTAAATATACGGAGCTACAGTGGGGAAACACAGGAAGTAGACACAAAGTGTCAGAATAAACCTCAACTACACTGCCTCTGCAGCTGATCCAGAATACAGCGACAAGAGTGGTCTTTAATGAACCGAAGCAAGCACACGTAACTCCTCTCTTCATTAGGTTACACTGGCTCCTGTTGACGCCCGCATCAAGTTCAAAGCTCTGCTCTTGGCCTACAAGACCACCACTGGCTCCGCCCCCTCATATCTTCACTCACTAATACAGACATATGTTCCTACCAGATCCCTGCGCTCTGCAAATGAACAACGTCTGGTGGTACCGTCCCAAAAAGGAAAAAAATCACTCTCACGTACCTTCTTTGGTGGAATGATCTACCTGCTGCTACAAGATCAGCAGATTCTGTAGCCATCTTTAAAAAACACCTGAAAACACATCTCTTCCATCAACACCTGACTGACAAACACTGAGTTCTACTTCCTTTATCTATTCCTTTTCTTCTTTCTTGTACCTTGTGGAGGGGGGGCAACCCTGTATCAAAGTATGGACAGCATAAACCCCACTCTTCCTATGCTATACACTTTTTTTCTCCTCGGGCTCAGTCCAAAGGGAACAGTCTACTCCTTCCCTCACCGCTATCCCTAAGAATCTCCCCCAGGATCCTAATTCCAATCTGGGTATAACACGGAGATAGGCTACTTGTTCCTCTAAAAACCTGTCTCACTCTCTCCACTCTCAAACCACATCAAGTCTAGTACTCGAGTTAAGGTTTTGTGTTGTGTCAGTATTTAAAGGTTTTGAGTTATAAACAACACTTTTACTGTACTATATCTCTGAGCCCAGAGAGAGAACAAAAGTGTTGTGAAAGACTCACTGGTCACTGCCACGTGCCGGTTGGCTTTTCCTTCGTCAATGACGTCCATTACTTCCTCTGGACTCGTCACAAAGCGCTCCGTACAGCCCTGAACGCATCACAAAGAAAGAAACAAGGTTAGAACCAAAGATTGTAAATAAATATGGATGATATCCGCCCATTGGTCCCCTATTCACCAATATTGTCATTACGAATGGGCAAAAAAATGGCCGTTACATCCGGGCTTTTCGGCTTTTACTCCATAGTAAAACAACAGTTTTTAGATAGCATAAACGGACATAATAAGAGTTGTCACGTAGTAAAAACTTAGCTCTAGAGATCTTTTAGAGCCATCTTTTGTACCAGGCTGTAAACATGATTTTTACACTTGTAAAGTCACCATTGGGTTTCTCCTTATATTTCCGCTTTTGGAGCCTGCCCTCTGGTGGACGGCGGTATATTGCTGTATTTTGCTGTAAAATCGCCCTTACATGAGGACCATTTTAGAGGTTCTATGAGAGAGGCTTGGTTAGAACGGGCCCTGATTGCATCACTAAGAGAAAAACGAGGTTAGAATCAGCCCTAAACGCATCACGGCGCAAGAAACAAGGTTAGAACAGGCCCTCGGGCAGGACAGGACTTGGTCTAGGTCTAGGTCCGGTTCAGTCTGGTCCAGGTTTGGTCTTGGTCCGGTTCTGTCTTGTCTTGGTCTGGTTTAGTCTGGTCCAGGACCGGTCCAGGTCTGGTCCAAGTCTGGTCTAGAAGGGGCCAAGGACTGGTCTTACCTTGACGAAAGGGACCCGGTTCTTATCTTCATGAACAGACAGGTTGGTTTTTGAAACTGTAAAAGAAAGAAGTTTAACCAGGTTTAAACTGAAACAGGCTGTGTTTGGTCCAGAGCAGGTCATGTGACGTACAGTCCAGCAGGTCTCGGATCTTGTCCAGGTAGATCTCGAAGTACGATACCTGCACAAAACAGAGAGGTTTTGGAAGAGTATTAGAGAAAACCAGGTGTTCATGTAAGTCCTTATTTGGTTTGCACTTATTGGTTGTGTTATACCTGTTTTTGTCAGAAGGTGGAGCTGTTTTCCCACAGGTCAGAAGTTCAATAAATGCTCTGGTCAGGAAATTTTGACGTGCATTTTTGCAAACTTTTTGCAGACATTGGAACTGATATTGCTGAGTATATTTTGTTGCAGGGCACGTAAACTGTATGTTGGAAAATCTCGAGGTGCCACTGCTGTTTTATCACTGTTGTATTACAAGTGTTAGCAATGCTGTATGTGCCATTACTGCTGTTTAACTGAGTTATTCTGGAGCGCTGAGACAGTTATTAGAACATACTTTTTTTTTTTTTTTTTATATTTTTGAAGCTCACTAAATTTCTAACCACAGATAAAATAGCTTTGAGAAATAAAGAACCAGTGTATTTGAAGATTAGATGCTCTAATTCTCTGGCTTTATTTGTTTGTTTTACCTTTATTTAACCAGGAAAGTCCTAGTGAGATTACAATTCTCTTTTCCGGAGGAGTCCGGTAATCAACAGGTTTTAGTTGGACTTGAACAAGTATAAGATGGACCCTATAGACCTACTGGACAAGTTTTTAGAGTAAGGGCAAACTGGAGGCACATGAAAAGGTGTGAACTCCACACAGGCCTCGCCCCCATCAGTGCGGCAGGTGTGATAACCACAGATAACCACTGGCCGCCCGATAAAACTGGAGGTGTAGTGGACAATTACTGAAACTTTCTGATACTTATCCGCTAGTTTAGACTGGTCTAGACCAGGTTTGGACCTAGTTTAGACTGGTCTAGACCAGGTTTGGACCTAGCTTAGACTGGTCCAGACCTTTATGTGGAACTCCAGGTTCTGGTCCATGGAGTAGATGTGGTTGAAGATGTCAGAGGCAATTCTGGGGATGACTCCCATCTGTTCCACGTCGTGAAGGATGCCCTGAAAAAAAAAAAAAATAAAAAAGATATATAAAACGGCATGTGACAAAGTGCAGTCTTTAAAAGAAGGAAATATCGGATCTGATCAGGTTTTAGTTGTATTTGAAAAGTTTTTAGATCAATTTAACAGCTTTTTAGTTTTACTTGAACAGGTTTAAGATGGATTTAGAGTTTTTCTGAACAGGTTTTGTTTGCATATCTTGAGAACATATTCTCGTGAAGTGTTTAAGGCCATTGATGAGGGCTGAGGGAGCGGGCTGAGGGAGCGGGCTGAGGGAGCGGGCTGAGGGAGCGGGCTGAAGGAGCGGGCTGAGGGAGCGGGCTGAGGGAGCGGGCTGAGGGAGCGGGCTGAAGGAGCGGGCTGAGGGAGCGGGCTGAGGGAGCGGGCTGAGGGCTGATGGAGCGGGCTGAGGGAGCGGGCTGAGGGCTGAGGGAGCGGGCTGAGGGAGCGGGCTGAGGGAGCGGGCTGAGGGCTGAGGGAGCGGGCTGAGGGAGCAGGCTGAAGGCTGAGGGAACGGGCTGAGGGAGCAGGCTGAGGGAGCGGGCTGAGGGCTGAGGGAGCGGGCTGAGGGAGCGGGCTGAGGGAGCGGGCTGAGGGAGCGGGCTGAAGGAGCGGGCTGAGGGAGCGGGCTGAGGGAGCGGGCTGAGGGAGCGGGCTGAGGGAGCAGGCTGAAGGCTGAGGGAGCGAGCTGCGGGAGCAGGCTGAGGGAGCGGGCTGAGGGCTGAGGGAGCGGGCTGAGGGCTGAGGGAGCGGGCTGAGGGCTGAGGGAATGTGGTAGAAGGGTGGCCCTAGCTCTGACAGGGTTTGTTTTATTAAAAAAATCAATAAAATGACTTTATTTACCTCCATGGTGTGGGTCTTTCCTGAAGACGTTTGTCCGTATGCAAAGATTGTCCCATTGTATCCTCCCAGGACATCTACACCAGGACCAGATCAGGACCAGACCAGGACCAGACAAGGACCAGGACCAGAAAAAGACACATTCAGTCAGTGTTCCACAGGTTTATTGAGTCTTAATTTATGTCTGAAAGTGTTGTGTAGAATTAAAACTTCTGTGTGTAAAGATATTACAAATTCATGTCCCCACTCTTAACCAATTAGACAACAGCTCCAGAAGCCCCGCCCACACAGGTAAAAGCACTATTCTCAACCAGATTTGTACATTTATTTTGGATTTGAAAATTTAAAACGGGTCTGGACCAAACCAGGACCAGGACTTACCTTTGACGATCTGTTTAGCACAGGTCTCATAAACCTGGATCTGTTCAGTCTCTGGAGGCAGCACTCGGTCAAACATATACGGCTTCCCCTGAAACATGTTTAGATAGATTAGAACAGGTTTTACTTGGATTTGAACAGGTTTTAGGTGGATTTAAACAGGCTTCATGTAGATTAGAACAGGTTTTACTTGGATTTGAACAGGTTTTACTTGGATTAGAACAGGTTTTAGGTGGATTAGAACAGGTTTTACTTGGATTAGAACAGGTTTTAGGTGGATTAGAACAGGTTTTACTTGGATTAGAACAGGCGTCATGTAGGTTTGGTTTCTTACAGTTGATCTCAGAATTAATAAAGTGTCTTGGAATTAGAGACATCAACCTTGAAAAGTCCAGATGCTTTTACTTTAACCTTGGATTAGAACAGGTTCTAAGGCTCTGGGAATTTGTGCTTCATCCATGGCGCACTGGCTCAATGGTAGAGTGGTCATCCTATAACCAGAAGGTTGGCGGTTCAATTCCCACTCTCCCCTGTACACATGCCTCCAGTGTCTGTAGCTCTGGTGTATGAATGTGTGTGACTGTAGAGGTGTTTGGTTAGAGAAGGCTGTGAGTGCAGTGTGTACGGCAGCCCCCCCTCTGTCTGCCCCAGGTGTGAACGTGTGTGAATGCGGTGAGTGGAAGCACAATGTAAAGTGCTTTGGGGGTCGGGAAAGGGTGCAAATAATTGTATATAAATGCACACCATTTACACCATTTACCATTTTAGATATAAAAAAATATCCTCCTGTCTCTGGTAAATCTGGGTCTTTATTTTCAGATTCTCTTCACTGTCACTCTTTCACTGGACCTTCACAATTCAGGGTCAAGGGTCAGGGCTCAGGGGCAGTGGCGGGCTTAGCAATTAATTTAATGGTAGGCCTTGAGGTTGAGCAATACTTAGCCAGAAAAAAAAAATGTTGTTTTTTATTAATAATAATTGGTCACACATCACCAAATGAAAGTTATTTAATAAAGGTTGGCAGACATTGTCAGACAGAAGGTCTGAGGTTTTGTAAAGTGTGTGTGTGTGTGTGTGGGGGTAGATGCTAAGTTATAGTTCATGACCATCATGACTCTTTTAATATGATGAGCCTCTTGTTGTGAATTGATTTCTTTTCTTTAATAAATATAATTTAACATAATTCAACAATTCCAAAGGATATACATTTAAAATGAATGAATAGACCAGCATTTTGATAATTTAAAAGGAGCCTTCTAAAAGTGTGTCCTGATCCAAGTGCCGAGCCCAACACTACAGCCCTTATTACAGAGGCCTACTCAAAACATTTCTTTATTAAACATTACTCGCTTTGCTGAAGATAATTTTCTGCTTCCACCAAAATAAAGTGATTTCAACTGCAGTCAAATGGCACGGCATTTATTTTAAAAAGGTTTCAGGAAGTGTAGAGTTGCTGCAAACACTAACCTCCCATTTAGTCAGACTGACTAACAAAGAAAACTATTTACCACAATGCTGCAGGAATGCGACTCTTTCGGTGCAAATTGGGGGTAACTTAACAACACTTAACAGCACTTCAGCAGAACTTGTACAACAGTAGTTTTGCCGCACCATTGGATGATAACGAGATATTTAATACAAGATTTTTAAGTGTAGATGTGTTTAAGCTCCGGGACAGAGCGGCGCTGAAAGAGACTGGGGCTTTGACTGAGTCTGGAGACACTCATGGAGGCTACAGTCTTCTCACTGTCAGCACTGCTCACATGCCGATGATTTTCCCCTCACTTTTGGTTCTTTGCTTGTTGGGGGCCCTTGCATGTTGGGGCCCTAGGCAATGGCCTACTCTTGGCTAAGGGTCAGGGGTCAGGGAGATCTAAAGGTTCCAGGGAAAAGACTTTGTTACAGTTGCTCAGTTTCACACATAACACTCTTAAAACTAAATGAGGAAATATATATAAATCTAGAATAAAAATAGAAAAAAAAAAAAGTGTAATAAATATAAAGAAACAAAACTTGCCCTTAGCCCTTGGTCTGAATAAGCCCTGAGCTTATTAGAGCTTATTCAGACGCAGAGTGAAGAAAACCTCCTGTCAACTCATTTACATAAAACACTGGTCCCATCTGCTCCGGGGTCAAAGGTCACAGCTCAAATACTTGAGAAATCACCTGAGCCTAACCTCTGACCTGCCTCCAGACCAGTGCTTAGCCCAGGCTAAAATCAAAATTTAAAGAAGTGATAGATGAAATAATTTTTTTATAAAATCAATTAATCTGAAATATTAAACTAACTCAAATATATAAACGTGTGAAGAAAACGGTTTCAAAGATCAGCAGCGGTTTCATCTGATTATTCTGCTGAAATATGTCAGAATTTGGTGTTTCTTTCATGACTCTGTTCCAGGATTTACCTGAACCGTTTGAATGTCGGAGGCAGAGATAATGGCTCAGGATAAACTGGTTGTATAAGTCTGTAAATGAACACGCTTCCTCTCGTTCCTCCCAGTGAAGAACACGGTTATATCGACTTACCGCTACGATCACGGTGTCGTCTCCGTTAAACTTCGGCACAGAACGGTCTCCGCGGCTCCGCTCGGAGTCGTTCAAAGGCCGGAACCTGCACATCACCTTCACCCCGCACTCCGCCGCGCCCGCCATCTGCACGCTCACGGGCTCACGGGCACGCGCTCAGGAACAACACTTTGCTCACCGGGACGGAACACCGACGGAACACCGGTCCGGGTCCAAGCTCCACACACCGGGACTCGGGCTGAGAGCAGGGCGGAGGAGGGAGCTCTGAGGGCGTGTAAACAAAGCGCTGCAGTCCGACAGCTGAAGCTCCACACACGGGGGAAGACAAAGACACAAGGCCGAGAAAAGCGCTCCGTGAGGCGTGTCTAAGCTTCAAGAGGAACCGGGGACGGCACCAGAACCAGAACCAGAACCACCAGAACCAAAGCAACAGCTGGAGACACAGGCGTTTGTCTTTGCGAGGATGCTCTGAGGACACGCCTCTCACACACATCGAGCCGAGGGGCATTCTGGGAACTGGAGTCCACTGTTATAACTAAACTAGTCTTGATAGTTCTGGTCTAGTCCTGCTCTAGACCAGGTCCTGGAATAGAACTTTTTTTTTTTTTTTATAAATATATACACAATGATAAATACATTTGATTTGGAGTTTGTTAAAAGTAAGGAGTGTTTTTCCAAAAATTAAACATGTTTATTGTATTATTAATACAATATTTCTCTGATTAATAAAAAATAATCATATTAATGTTCCTATCAGATGTTTGAGCCTGATGATTGAAACTGATGAAAAAGTGACGTCTGTGCAGTGGCGGGTTTTGTGCAGCAGATGACGCTGTTATACTTTTATTAGTGATTCTGAAAGTGTGGGGAACCGAGACAGCTGTTCAAGAATGCTTTTCTTTATTAAAGATCAGTTTGGACTGGGTCTGTACCAGGTCTGGACAGGATCTGGACTGAGTTTTAGGGGTCCACAGCTGTGTTAAGTAAGTAAATAAACTTTATTTATATAGCACCTTTCACAGATAGAAATCACAAAGTGGTTTAATAAAATTAAAAGTACAAATTTCAGAGCTAAAACAATAATTAAAAACACAACAATAACAAAACAAAAAAAAACAGTCAACTAAAAGCTTGTCAAAAATAAAAGTGTCTTTTGCTGCTTTTTAAACAAATGAATAAGATGGAGTAGGAGGTGTTCCATATTTTGAGGGAATACTGCCTGAAAAGACAGGTCCCTACGAGTTTTGAAACAGGTTTTTTGGACCCGAAGGAGGTTCTGTCCCGAGAACCAAAGACTGCGGCCGGAAATGTGGGGAGATAAAAGGTTAGTGATGTACCGGGGCCCTGTCCATTCAGTTCTCTAAAAGTTAGGTCTAAAATTTTAAAATCAATTCTAAATTTGACAGGATGCCAGTGTAAAGAGGATCAAATGTGTGCCCTTCAGTTTGATCCTAAAAACCTTGCTGCAGCATTCTGTACCGTTTGAAGACGTTTAAGTGCAGATTTGTTGACCAAATAAAAAGTGCATTCTAACAGTCTTAACGAGACGAGATAAAAGCATAAGATAATCAATTCCAGATCTGCATTTGACAACACTGCTCTTAGTTATGACGATGATAAAAACAGTTCTTTTACCAGTTGTCTCAGGTGACCATTCAGATACATGGATTTATGTGGACGGAGGAGCCCAGAGAACCAAGGTGTTGACAAATTAAAGTCTGGAGCCATAACAAAGGTTTCTGTTTGATCAGCATTTAGTTGAAGACTATTTTCAGCTTGACAGTTTTTGATCCTAGAAAGAAATTTTAACAGTTCATTTAATCTGTCAAACTCTGTCTTTGAATACAACTGAAGGTCATACAAATGATAAGACACATTTTTAAAACAACTTATGATCCGAGTTGAACACATGCTTCGACTCTCAGCTGAGGATTTATGAACAGAGAGCATTAGTTCAACCTAAACACAATATTCATAAAAGGAAAATACTGAAGCCTTCAGTTTAACTCTGACAGATCTGTGTGGCTGCATCCTGATTGGTTGGAGGCTTTAATTGACAGCTCAGGGGGCGGGTCTAATCTGTGACTCAGACCTAATTCCACTCATTTACATTTTCACAAAAACACGATTATTTCAGAAAATGATAATGGCAGATTCAACAGAAACTGGACAAAGAACCACTTCAGTTTCAAAGATAACCTCTGACCTTTGACCCCTACATTGTTATCACACGATTATCAGTCAGCGCTCTGATTGGACCCTAACTTCACTTTGAGCAAAAACTGTCTATTATTCAAACAGAGGCAGGTTTTTACAACATTATGTTAACCATGAAGAATATCCTTTCTGATTATATCAGAAACATATCATTTAAATTTCAGATCAAAACCAGGTAAACTGAGGTCCTATAACATGTATATTTACTGTTGGTCAGTAATTTGGAGTTTAAATCAAGTTGTTATTGAAGGTTAAAATTATAGTTTATCTGTAAATTTCTGTTCAAGATTTTGTGTTTTTATAAAAAGAAAGTCTACTGGCCCTAAATACGTAAATAAAAGGAAAATATGGTATCAATGCATTGGAAAAAAGTAAGGCAAGTCAATTTTACTTTATGCAGAAAATATTGAGCAATCAAAGTGGGGTCCAAAATGACCCCCGAAGACCACCAGTGCAAACACGCTGGTCATGTGACAATGACTATAATTAAATGTATAATGTCTGTGGAGGTTCTCAGTCATCCATGTCATCTTGAAAAGGTTCAAA